>JARHVA010006122.1:0-92500 GCA_037957365.1 Torreya grandis | reverse complement strand
GTTCAAGATTTCTTAAGAACTGGTAAACTTTTAAAATAGATTAATAATACCTTTATTGTCTTAGTTCCTAAAATATTAAAGCCCACTCACCTTTCAGAATTTAGACATATTAGCCTATGTAATACTGTTTATAAGCTTTGCACTAATGTTCTTATTACAATAATCCAACCTTTCTTAGACAAAATTATTTCCCCTTCTCAAAAAGGCTTTGTTCCGAGTCGGCAAATTCTTGATGCTATGATCTCCACTCATGAAATTATTCATTTCATGGATCAGAGTATAATCCCTAGTATGGCTCTTAAATTAGATATTTCTAAATCCTATGATAGGGTCTCATGGACTTTTCTATTTCAAGTCATTAGGAAGTTTGGGTTTAATGATAAAATATCTTACCTCATTTGGAATGCAGTTTCTACTGCTAAATTTTTGGTCCTAGTTAATAGGGTCCCTAGAGGTTTCTTCTCTTCCTTGAGAGGAATCCACTAGGGGGATCCTCTTTCTCCTTACCTTTTCATCATAATGGCGGAGGCCCTTGCGAGATACATTCAAGCTAATATAGCCTCTAAACATCTAGTGGGCATCAAACCTACATCCTCCCTTCTCCCGGTGGCTATGTAGCAGTTTGTTGATGATACCGTTCTTTTTGGCATCTCTTCAGTGATTGAAGCTTAGAGATGGAAGAATATGTTAAATAACTATGCCATAGATTTTGGGAGAATCATAAATCTTTGAAAGAGCAATGTGTACTTGTTTAATACTCCTAATGACCTCTGGAAAAAAATCATTGACATCCTGGATTGTGCTGAAGTTGATCTTCCTACTATCTATTTGGGCCTCCCCCTTATGGCCAAAAATGTGTCTCTAGGTTTTTAGAATGGAATATTGGAAAGAAATCAGAAGAAATTGATTGGCTGGAAAGGGAAACTACTCAATAGTGCAGGCAAGTTACAGCTTCTTCGGGCCTCTCTACAAGGGATTCCTACTTATTTCCTATATCTCTTTAAAATACCTACGTATTTTTCTATCAAATTCAAACAGATTCAAAGAAAATTTTTATGGATAGGACTAGAAGATAAACAGAGAATGCCATTGGTCAGTTGGGAAAAAGTGTGTCTTCCTAAATCACATGGTGGCCTCAATATTAGATCCATCAGAAGCATGAACAAATCCCTTCTCTCCAAAATTAACTAGAATCTGATTCATAAACATAACGATTGGGTGGAAATCATGCATGCCAAATATGTGCATACTACTAATAGTTTCAACTTTCTTCAACAAGTAGGGTTACCCCAAGGATCTGTGATATGGAATAAAATGCTGAAATCTAGAAGTCTCCTTAAACAAGGGATCAGATGGAAATTGGGAAATGGCAGGTCTATTAAATTTTGGAATGACATTTGGATAAAAGTTAAGGCTCTTATTACATAGGGGGATTATAAAGAAATTGTTGGCATTGCTCTCAGTTTTTGGGAGATAATTTTTTTGATTACATGGCTAATAATAATGGAAATAGGAGCTAGAAAAATTTATTGGATTGTTGTGCTCATCAGCAAGATCTCTCCCCTAGAGTTTGGGATGTTCAATAGTTGATTTAGGGGGTTAGAATCCCTCTCTTCCTACAAGAGGATGAATAGTATTGGTGGCTAGATAAGAATGGTTGGTTCTCTGTCAAGTCTGCTTATCTTTTGATGGTCCCTAAGGTTCATAGAAAGGAGATATGGAAAATGGTTTGGAACCATAAACTTTTACCAAAAGTCAACATGTTTTGGTGGGTTGCGGCTCATAACAAAATTTTAACCCAAGACAACTTATTGAAGAGAGGGTTTACCCTGGTCAATAGATATTATCTATGATGCTTAAAGGAGGAAACTATTTTCCATCTTTTCATACACTTTGATTTTGCCTAGGAACTTTGGAACATAATCCTAAAGAATTTTGGCATTCAGTGGGTTTGTAATTCTGACATTAAGGAATTCATTAACAGATGGCATCCTACTTTTTCTCATCCCTAGCTCTTTGAGTTATGGAAAAAAACTCTACCCTATTTTAGATGGACATTATGGAAAGAGCGCAACCATATAATTTTTAGGGATACTTCTAGAGATGCCTCTCAGGTTTCTCATACTTTTATAAAGACTCTATTGGAAAGTGTCACTAATGCCCATATTCGCACCGCGGAGAAACCTCTAACTCATGAAGAGGAAAAAATTGTGACTAACTAGAGGATCCTAAATCATATACCTACTCATAATAATTCCAAAATATTATAGAGATTCAATACTAGATGGAATCCCCCAAAGCCTAACTGGTTGAAACTTAACTTTGATGGGGCCTCTAAGGCTAATGGTAAAGCTAGTGGGGGAGGGATTATAAGAGATGAAAAAGGGTGGATGGTTGTTGTCTATGCTGGTGGAATGTGCTATCAGAGCAATAATTATGCTAAAGCAACTACTCTTTTGTGGGGGATTAAACTGGCTATATCCCTTGGTATCAAGAACTTGAGTATCCAGGGGGACTCTAAATTGGTTGTTGATGCAGTTAACAATGAATCAATTGTTGGTATTAAGCTGAAAAATATTATTAGGGATATATAAATTCTCTTGCAAAAGTTTAACAAGGTAGACATCTCACGTATTTATCGAGAGGGCAAAGGGGTTGTCGATGCCTGTGCCAATCTTGGCCAACAATATTCAAATTGGCAATGTTGGTGCCAAATTGATCACATCCCTTTAAATATTAGGGATCTCATTAAAAAGTAGGTGATATGTTAAGGATGAGTCAGACATATGGGAGAGACAACTGACCTCGTTAGTCCTTTTAGAAGGTGTCGATGTGCATCTTGGAGTATGGGTCCTTTTGTACTTTGTTGATCATCATTTTTGATTTATTATACCTATGTGATAAGGCAAGTAGACTGCTTCATCATTATGGAGATCACCGTGAAATTATGTTGAAGCATGGGATTAGTAAGTGTCATATTTGCATGATGTCCCTAATTATGTGTTGTTTCATCACCATTATCAATATCCATAATCAAGGGATTGAAGTTACTGCAAATATGATGGTGAAGATTTGGGACTTTGTTGGTTTGTTTTGTAAGTCCAATATGGGTGGTGATAGAATACGAATAGAACCCATTTCTTGTTGCGAGTTCGAAGACAACCTAGTGGTCTAGCACAATTACATAGAGGGAGGGATTAGCCCCTATCTGGAGAGGCTCAATGGGTTTGATGAAAACCTTTCTGAACAATTCACTAGGTCACTAGGTCCTAGAAATCATAGTTTTAACAGATATAACCTTAGTTCTTCTAATTTTCATATTTTTTCACTTAGTTTCAGTTTGAAAATCAATATTTTTTATTCAAAATATCTCTTTTTCAAAGCTATATTGTTCATACATGTGACATTTTTCAACAAGTGTACATTTGATGACATGAAGATGTATAATCAATCCTCTATATACATTTTAAGTATCCTATAGATTCCTCAAGGTTAAAATTCACATTCAATGGGGGCATATTACTCATTTTGGGTTCTACAATCATTTTTAGCGCATTTCTACCATTGACACATGTTGCAAACTACTCAAATATTTCTAAATTATTCTACTTTTGACACCTTGCTTCATTCTATTTTCTAGTGTTATTTGTTTTAATATTATGAAAATACAAAAAAATCATATAATTATGAATGTAAAAACATTCAAAATATTCAAAATCATACCCTGATCATGACTAATAATTTAGTTTACATATTTTAGATATGTTATTTATCTCATGATTAGTATATAACATATTATTTCATATTACACATGCAATTAAATGTTATTTATGAGTGTTGTGTAGGACATGCAAACATTTCTAAGGACCAAGATGTTTAACCTATTTCTATCCACTAGGCTTGCTATGTTTGAGGTATATTATTCACATGTGACATTATGCAGGTGTTATCATTCTATGACTTTTATACTATTAACAAATGTCTCATTGATATCTCTATCTTACATAGTGTACATGGATATGCTATTTAATAAGATAAGATCACATTACATATGAATAGTTTAGACTACCTTTATAATTATATGTTTCATTGATGTTATTTAATTATACATAGTAGATTACAATTTCACTTATCTATTGTGTTGAATATTAGACCTTTTGTGCAAAAAAATTAATTGATGAATCTCTATGAGATCTTGTTTTTTATGTGTGACATTTGAACATTTTCATTCATTTTGTTCCTTGTCCCTATGTTGTGTGTGAATTTTTAACATGTCCCTTGTTTGTGACATTATTCATGTCTATTATGTGTGTAATATTCTAATTTTTTACATTTGAACATGTCTATTGTATATGACCATTGGCCTTTTTATTAGACATTGTTATCATTGTGTTTATTGTGTGTGTGCTTGTTCAATTTGGTAAGTTCCATGATCCATATCATGCATTACCAACATTATTTAATAATTCTACATTCCAATTCTATGAAATTAATTGATACATTATATATGATTTTCCTCATGGGTTACATAGATAATTCAAATCTTACTATGCTAACACACTTTTTCTATATGATATATTTTTTAATGATGGCATATTTACTATGCTTGTTTCAAGTTAAATTTTATTTTGAGATGAGTGGCTTTTTAGGACCAATCCCTCAGCTCAAAATATGGGCATTTCAGTGGGCTTCTCATACATGAGATAAGCCTTTCTTAAAGAGCAAAAATCAATTTTGGTACAAGTACAATTGTAAAAGTTGAAAAATGTTACAAACTTTAGTTATTGGCATATATCATGGGGGAATATACCATGAATATACAAGTTCATATATTTAGAATCAATGTATAAATTCACACAGTTTCAAACATGATTTATAATGAGCATCTACATATAATTTCAATGGGGCATGATACAGCTTCATGCCACATTCTACAAATTTTATTTTTATAGCTACAGAATTGGTAGGAGCATGGGTGCACTACATTCTATTTTTATCATACATTCAATAAAAAAAATTAAATTGAATCTAAAATCCATATAAAGTGGTTGACTCAATTTAGGTCATAGTATATAACTTGGATATTATTGCACACTCCAACATTATGTGCACACATCTATTTTATATTTCAACCCATTTCATGTCTTGGAGTTATAATGATTAGCACTGAAAAATTGGAGTTTAAACATCCCTCAATGGGTGTTATTTCTATTCTAAAATTTTAAAATCAATTTTGGGTATGATTACCTCCAATTTTATCTAATTTTTTAGCTAAGGAACCATCTTCTCCAAGTGCTTCATGTGAGGCACTAATTCTGTAATACTTCAAGAAAGCATCATCATCCAAAAAAGTCACAAATAGAAACAATGTTTTAACACATAAAAATATATTCCTTCCATACTCTCATTTCAAATTGAAAAGTCACAATTCAAACAAATTTCAAAATTTCAATAAATTTTCAAGTGTTCAAAAGTTTAAGCAAATTCTCAAATTTCAAATTCAAGCTTTTTAAATTTCAATTTTTAAAAGAATGAAGTAACTACTTCATGTGTTTTGTAGGGTTTTACAAAGCATAAGGTGACTTTCAAAATTGAATTACTAGCTCAAATACAAAGTGTGACTTACATAATAAGGTATAACTTTCCTTTAATCTAACTATTTTAAATTTCTATTTTTAAAAGAATGAAGTAACTACTTCATGTGTTTTGTAGGGTTTTCCAAAGCATAAGGTGACTTTCACAATTGAATTACTAGCTCAAATACAAAGTGTGACTTACATAATAAGGTATAACTTTATTTTAATCTAACTACTCATTTCTATATTAAAGGGGGAAATGTAGTAACCTAAATATAGTCACGAATACTTAATCATACTAGTTTTACCCCTTTTATCTTTAATTAATTTTTGCACTTAATTAGTACCTATTATACCACTTCACCCTATCTTAAGCACATGATATGACATATTTTTATATTCAAAACATCATCTATCTCATATATAAATGTTATGATTTCTAAAAACTCCATTATGCATCTATATGCCTTAATCCAGATCTAAAACCTAACACTTTTACCATAGGTGACAACCATGCCTAATAGGGTCAATAATGGCAAATGCTATTGTCCCTATCCAAAATTTATGTCCTTATCCTGGTAATGGTCAATTAATAAAATTAAACCCTCCCTTAGTCCATATTATATGTTTGTAGGATTCATATCTTGACATGGTCACCCACTTTGAAATGATATAGTGGCCCATTCAAGTCACTTATTATTTCATATGGAAATTTCAATTCAGAGGCTTACTTACACAAGTACACATTGAGTAAAGTTTCATTACTCTTCCCAATTCAATTTCTAAGCATATCAAGTAGTCGTCAACCAAATAAAAATCATGTTTTATGCATCCATAAGTAAAACATGAACAAGTATTAAAATCTATTCTAGATGCATTCATATATTCAAATAAGCATAATTGCATAAAGCACTCTAGTTGGAAAAAATACATTGAGATTTATTTCCATCCTTGGATTATTAGTTATGTAGGTAGTGTTTAGTCATTGTGGGGGTTATTAGGTTCATCTCAACCCACCTACAATCCTCATTTTCATTCCCTATTATAGATTACAGCTTGGATAAGTTATTTATAGGTCTTTTTCACACTTGTAAATGAAAAATTAATGTAACTAATTCTAATTATCATATGTGATCATGCCCTAATTTCCTATTTTATGAAAAAGGACATAATCAATAAAAAAGATCAATATTTCTAAAGATTCTTATCCTTATTCAGAATTTTAATCCTTGTATAGCCTCATATACAATTTCTAGGTGTTTTCTTAGGTTTTTTTCTATTTTTCTATTTTCCTTTTTCTCCATTGTTCTAGATAACATAGTCCATTATATGGACAAAAATAGAAAATTCTATCTTTGATTTACATAGTAGCCTTATTTACAATCATCTCACTTTATCTATGTTAGTCTTTTAATTTCACTTTGTTATTTAAAAGTGTGTTTATATAACCCATTTTTAATTCTATGCTATTTTAAATATTAATTCAAATTTAGATAAAATAAGGTGTAAAGTAAGCAACTCATATCTCCTTTGCATATCAAATATGAAATTTCAAAAACATATCAACACTTAAATTAGTTTATTTTCAACCGTAGCTATATTCATAAAACATTTTAAAGTATAAATTCATTTTCAACATAGTATTCATTTCATTTGTATGTATTAATCAATTTGAAAAATACAAAAAAGATTTTAGTTGTGTATATTTAGCACTTAGTTTTCATCTATATTCATAAAGTTTTGAAATAACAAAAAAATAATTTAACATTGTTTATTTCAACATTGCATCTTCTTTAATTTTATTACTAAACGGTAGTTTAAATTTATTTTTTCATTTTTAAATCATTAATTTACTTTCATATAAAACACATTTTAGTTCACCATTGTAATTTTCCATTTAAAAAGCATTTGTTAGTGATACTACATACACAAACATTTTCAAAATCAAAATAGGTTTTTAGTTAAGTCAAAACTCAAACACATTCATTTCAAAATCCCTAGATAATGCTCTAAGAACAAACATATGCACATAGGATAGGAACATTCCCACATGTGGATGTTTCCATTCGAATGGAAAATATAGAAAGACACATTTACTCTAAGGTCTAACTATAAGTCTTTCACTCAAATCCACTTTTAAATTTGATGATTAGTTGATTTGAAGCTTTAAACATATAAACCATAATATTGGAAGCAAAAATAGATATAAAAATACATTTATTAGCCCACCAATAAGTAAAACTCCACATTTTATTTGACTCTTCATCCGTAGTTCAAACTTTATCCCATTTTATTTGCTTTTGTAAATAACATTGCTTGGATGAGACCAAACTGATTGAGTCCATCAAATACCATGAGTAATTAAAATTTATTTATACCCATTTAAAATGAGAAGCATTAATCAAGAGTAATTTTACTTACTTATCTTAGAATCATGATATTATATGGCCTTTGTCACTAGTCATTTTTTACCCTAAATGTATACTTTGCAGTAACCAAAAAATATTGATACAAATAAACCCCCCCATTAAGATGTATATTTCATAATCCTAGTAGGGTAAATCATCTAATTCAAAGAAATCATCCCTTTCAATGACTTCATACTATTAAATAGGATCTTGAACTCATATTTCCTTTTGTTTTTATGCCAAACCCTGAGAAGTTAAGTGCATAAGTTGTAGACACTCAAATTTAATCATTAATTTCTTAAAAATGTTTAATCTTGACATTTTTACCTTGGTTGGACTATTACTTACTGTTTTAACTTGAAATATCTATGAGAACCTTCACTATTATACTCACTATTTTGAAATTACTAAAAAACATCATTTAGACATCCCTATTATCATTACATACTCCTATTAGCTAATTTCCAATAGTCTTTGTATTTTTAGGATATGACTACACTAAGTCAAATAGGTATGTAGCATTGTCTTGTTCGTTAGTGCAACCTTATCCCATATGCTCTAATGGTTATTTTTAAAATTTAAGATATTTCTTATTTCCCCCCTCTCGACATTTTTAATAAGGTCACTTAAGAAAATATTCTAAATTTTTCACTATATAAGAACATCAATTTCACTCAAAACACATCTAGCAATCACTTGGAAATTATACTGCACATTGATAAAAGGGGCACTAATATTTCCAATTCAAGTTTTGATATATTCTAACACTCATATGCCAAGTCTAAATCAATTTTATTATAGGTTAAGGGAATTCATTTTCAAGCATTCAAATTAATTTACTAGTTGCATCCATATATCAAATATCAATAATCACACACACTCTAGGAGGGAGAATTACATTGGTCTAAGGTCCTTTCAGTCTATGTAGGTAATAATCAGATTACATTTGGTTTATTAAGGATAGCTCAATTATTATCCTTTATCTATTCAACCCTTTGTGTTTTATCTCTATTTAGTTTATTGTTATAGGTAAGTTTGCATATAAAATGAACATCTACACATAGTTGATAGACCCTCTTAGATTTCCACAAGAACACATACATAAAAATCAATCATAATGTGAACATAGATGTAGCCACATTCAACAGATAAAGTTGTAGTTCACCCTTATCCACCTATACGACCCCATCCCAGTACATCATAGAATTTTATTTTCATATGTGACATATTTCACAGGTTCTCCTAGTTAGTTATATATCAATGATTCATCCTACATAGTTATAATAAATTAGATCCAAGATATGTTTGTACATTTTAATGCAAGTTATTATTTATAGATAATTTCATTTTATATATTTTTCATTAAGGTTCTATATATTTTATAACCTAAATTAATATTAAATCATTTATTAGTTTATTACATTTCATTATTAAATCAAAATTCCATTAAACTTCTTGGTGAACCCATACCTTTTTAGAAAAATGCTTGTTGTTTACTTAATTTTTATCTTAGGATTTTACACAAATTTATGTAAATTTCTAACACTAAAATAAATAACCTTGAACTTTTAATATTAATCTAATACCATGAGTCAATCATATTCGACCTTAGATCTTAATTTGACACTAAATAAATTGTGTTATCACATCAAATAAATATTTGACACTGAAGCATTTCTCTTCGCCTATGTTGAAATTTTCTTGATCTCCATATATAAAAATATTTCATTCTTTTTTCTTTATTTTATATTGATTGCTACTTGTTTTTAACAATTGTGTTCTGATAGTTATAAAACTACTTAGTGACTATTGTTATGAGCTAAGTGGTATCTATTTTACGGGAATTGTGGTGTGATGGTTACTACCCCAATACTCAAGCTATTATAGATCAATTCACATAGATTTTAGTTTCTTCATACCTCATGGTATATTGGAAATTCCTAGGGTCCTTTATTTATACCATAGGAAGCCTCTTTAGACATTTGATTTTTGGTGCACATGAGAGAAGTGTATCACCTAGAGAAGTTAATCTCATATTACCCTCAAAGATGTGATAATGGGATGCAATCAAAGTTTATCTTTTATTCTAGTGCTCTGAAATATTGGGTTAACACTGGTCTACTAACGAGCAAGTATATTTGAAAGCCCACACAATCATTCAAACCCTTGTATAGATCAACCTTTATACCTTTCTTTTTTCTTGTATTGTATTTATAAGAGGATCAATGATGAGTGTCTCTTTCATATGTTGTATAGGATTATGAAATTCATTGTTGCATCTTGTATTCCATTTAAACATTGTATTCATTATTTTATGGCATGGATTAAATATAAATCAAATAAAGAGGATAAAATATGTAATATTGATCTTCAAGCACTTTTTAATTATTGTAATATTGAATCCTATAATAATTTTCCCAGAAGAATACCATCATTTGGATATAGTTTTATCTCCATTTGGGGGCAAGAGTGTATTAAAATGTCATACAATATTGAAAGAAGTGGTCTTGGGTATAAATAAGAGTCTACTTGTGGACAAAGTCAAGTTATGACATCTCCTAAGATCATACCTACTCTTAATATCTATGATAATAAATAAAATATAATTTCCTTCCTATATTAACTATATTCCAAAGATAATGTGCACAATATTTTACTCTTCCTTTTCCTTGATCTCAAACTAATAATATTAATCAATATATTCTAATTATTCAATAGTACTCATACTATATTTCAATGTCCATTTTTGTAAAATTAGAAAGGAGAAGCAACCATTACTTACCCAACCCACCACTATTAATCATAATTTTCCTACTCTACCTCCTCCACCTTCTTCAAGGTAATTTTATCAACCCAAGGGGTATGATTTCATTGATCAGTTATGTAATACTCTAACCAATATCTCTATTCTATAACTATTAAGGAAAGCACCAACTTACAATGATATTGTATATGACATGTTGTGAGATACCACACTTCCCAAGGATACAAAACCAACTTAGTTTGCTTCTATCATGAATACCTTCAATGATATTAACAATATTGTTACTTTTGATAAGGAAGATAAACCTCTCAAGAATATCATAGATAAAGTTCTTCCATTATTTTTTTAAATTCAAATACATAGGAAACTAGTCAAACATGCATGATTAAACAATGGTTTTGGGATAAATATTTGCATCTTTGATTTCATACATAAAATAGGATTAAATAAGGATAATATTCAAAACTTTGAGTAAACTATACAAGGCTTTGAAAACACTCCAAAACAAATATTAGGAACTATCACATTAGATTTATAACGAAGATCTAAAATGATATCTACTATTTTTCAAGTCATACCCAATCAATTAAAATAAAATTTAATCTTAGGATAGCCTTGAATTCATGCAATGGAAGCTATACCTTTTACATTTGATTGATGCATAAAAGTTTTACATGATACACATGAGTAAACAACCCTAGTCAATGATGCACCTTTTTGATATTTTAAAATGACACAATCACAATTTGATAAGGTATCTATCATAACACCTAAAAAACCAATTCCAATAGATCAAATGCATACTTATTGAGTGGTTGAATCAAGTAATGTAATTGATATTCAATAGGTTACTCAAATTCCTAATAAAATAGAAGATCTTCTCATAGAAGTGTACAAAAAGTGAAAATTTATACACAATTAGAAGAGCCTATCAAGGAAGATAAACAAAAAGTAGTAATCCCTATAAAATTTGTAGATCATATTCATGAACTACCATTATCATTCAATTCATTAAATTATTATATAATTAAGGATTACTTTAACAGTGATGATGAGGATATAAAATATCTCACATATGATCAATTGTGAAGTTAATTTTCAA
This sequence comes from Torreya grandis, assembly GCA_037957365.1. Taxonomy (NCBI): domain Eukaryota; kingdom Viridiplantae; phylum Streptophyta; class Pinopsida; order Cupressales; family Taxaceae; genus Torreya; species Torreya grandis. Next base: position 80,650 of record JARHVA010006122.1, on the reverse strand, counting down.
TCTCATTGATGAATATGACTACTTATCTCATTATTTATATACATCAGTTGGAGTGGTTGAATATAGAGATATTTATATGTTACAAAATAAAGGTAAAACACCCATTTTTAATCAACATGATTGACAAAATACTTCAAAAAGTTGTAATACTATAAAATATGTTATATCACAATCTCATTTGACTCAAATACTTCCCCTAATACAATGACCACATATCCCAAGGAAAATGTACAAAGGTAACAATTAAAGACTCAAATAAATTAACATTTAGAGGTATATTTACCAAAGCAAGATCAAAGTATTTTAAAAAATAGGTTTATTAATAAATGCATTTCAAAGAAAAATTCAATATCTAAGATTACAAACATGGTTATAAAATAAGCAAAAAATCAACATTATTCCTATCTCGGACCTCACATTACCAATCTCTCTTGGTCCTAAATCATGTTAAACACTATTTAACATTGATCCTACTTTATAGAAATACAATGTCATCCTTGGAAGAACATGGAAAAGATTAATGGGATCTATACTTAGTAATAGTTATGATTTTTTCACATTTAGAAAGATAGTACAATGATCACCATTTCTAAGGAGGACATAATTACCACACAAGAGCATAGAACATGGCATATTCCAAGAATTACATATGATGGAGTTATGACTTATATGCATCATACAACACATACAATTCAATATAAAGGATCAAATAGTGTTACACCCTTACAACCTATAGCCTATTCTAATTAGTGACTTATCACAAAATGAAGTAGATAAATATAATTTATGCTAGAATTCCATGAGAATGTTCCTATAATAAATTTATTTGTTAAACTACACATATATTTTACTTTGTAAATATCTTTTTTTATTTTATTTCATTGTTACTTATTCCATCCCTTATCAAAGCATTCTTCAAATATATTGGCTTTGTTTTCATTTTGAGCACATGCCTTATTAATTTTTTAAATGGATTAGAACAATCCAAAACAAAAATATTAAAATGTTTTGATTGCATAACTTCAAACATAAAATTCAGCTCAAATATTTATCTTTATCAAAACCAAATTTTTATCTTTATCAAAACCATAATTTTTTTCTAAAACTTTAACTTTAAGAAAACTAATAAAATTATAATATTTTACTTTATTTATATTTAATTTTTTTTAATTATTGTTTTTAATTTAAAAGAAAAGTTTTTTGGATTTATACTAACCAGCATTCCATGAAGATATATTGTGAATTGTTTTAAAATTGCATGTGTTATCCTATTTTAGAATATACATGTCTATCGTATGTGAACTTTATATATATAAACCCATTTTTTTACATCCATTGTATGTTAATTGTATGATTTCTTGGTGGAGAAAAACAAAAACTGAGGAGATTAATTTGAAGCATTTTGTTTGAAAACTAAAAATTAAAATGATTCTACGGATTAGGATTTAAAAGCCCTCAAAACGTTATATATGAATTGAAAGATATATATATATATATATATATATATATATATATATATATATATATATATATATATATATATATATAATATTTAAGTTTTATAATGATTATTTGAAACTTTGTTGTAAAATTTTGTTAGGGTGAATAAATATAAAATATTATATCACCAACATTTTTTTATTGAATATATATTATTTTTTTTGAAAAATGTATAATATATTTTTAATAAAAAAATATATATATTTAAACGATTATTTAAAATTTTATATACACCCACATTTAAAACATAGATATTAAAATATTGAACTTTTAAATGGATCGATATGTTTATTACGTTTTCACTATTAAAAGATTGAAACTTTAATAGATGGACACGTCTTTTCTTTTCTTTCCTTTTTTAAATTACAAAGGACAAGACTTTAACCATTGCATTCCAATCCAATAAGAATATAGTGTACTAGGGACACCTTTTTTTTAGTTTTGACTACAAAAGTAGGGACTAAAAGTTATCTCCAATTTAGTGTAGCACTTAGTTAAAGGAATGCCAAGAATCTATCACGAAACAAAATTTCTCACAAAATTTTTGTTAGTTTAGTTGTACATTTTTACATATATCTTTCCTCTTGAAAATATATTCTTCTTTCCTTCCTTTCTTTTTAATCTTGTGTCTATTCATGGTAGAAAAATCTTTTGTAAAAGTATCGTGGTTGTGTTACAAAATAAGGGAAACCCTGTAGACAACCTAATATTAAAATTATGTAACGAAACAGTCGAAGCTCGAACAAACTTTTCTAATTATTTTGTATTTTACAGCGTAGTTGTCCATGACTAGGAAAATTAATAATGAATTAAAGCCAAGTTTTTATAAATATTCAACATAGTAATTGGGCTTTTAGATGCTACATACAATTGGGAGGATTGAATAACAGTTTACTACATCTAATGTAAAAGATGCACAATATGCCAATCTTGATACAATTAAAGCCATTCAAATGGCTCAATCCCGACTATCCTCTCAATCAAACATCTCTTTGACTTTCCTTGAACACTATAGGATGGTTTTTTAAGCTCAACTTTTCATAGGTGAGCAAACTCAAGCACTTCAGAAATGTCTCGATATGGTGCCTCATAAACTCACTCTTGTTGATCAACGACTTTGTGATGCCCTGATTACGTTGTAGGAGCTCACGAAGGCTTTGCATTGCTTGAGAAATGATAAATCCCTTGGCCTGGATGGCTTCCCCTATGAATTTTACAAAGTCCCTTGGGAGTTTATCAACCTTGATTTGCTGCAAGTCTACAAGAAAGCCTTGCACAATCAATCTCTTGGAACCATGATCAACCAAGATAATAACAAATTCATTCCTTAAGTTGGCGATCCCAAATTGCTTACCATTTAGATGTTGATAATCTTGTTCAATGTTTCTAACAAGATTTTTGCCAAAGCCCTCAGTGACCTCATCTGGCTCATTCTTCCTGCCAGTGTTAGACCAGAGCAAACAAGTTTTTATTAGAGGGCATTATATTTTGGATAATCTTATTGTGGTTTGAGAAGGGATGGCTTAGGCCCATTCCTCTCTCCAAAGAACTATCTTTTTCAAATTAGACTTTGAAAAGGCTTATTATAGAATTGAATGGCAATTTGTTTTTACCATGCTCAAAGTTCTTGGATTTGGCTCCTACTTCACTTATGTTGTTCAAACTTTGCTTCATGATGTTTCGGCCTACCTCACTAATATTAGACATAAAACTGAGGGGATTGAGCTTTATTACTGTATTCACCAAGGATGTTCCCTTGTGCTAACGCTTTATGTGTTATCAGTTGAGGCCCTAGGGTATCGCTTGACTTTAAGAGATTATCAAGGGCTTGTTTGGGGCATTGTCTTGCCTGACTACACCTCCCAACTCATCAATGGTCACTTTGTAGATGACAGTTTCTTTACGTTCGAAGAACAAGAGGCCACATTTAATGAAGCTATTCAATGCCTTAACACTTTCTATCTAGGTTATGGTTCTAGCCTCTAATGGAGGAAAACCCAACGTTTTCAAAAAAGCATGATGCCTATGTCAGAGTGGCTTTGAAAGTATAATTGGTAATGGATTGCTCAAGGGGAACAATTCAAGTTCTTAGGCATTCCCTTTGATTTTGATAGTTCTTCAACTAAGCTTTAGAAATATGTCTTTAACAAGATTGAAAAAATGTTTGAATATTGGATTACTAAACTCTTATCTCTAGCAGGCAAGTTTTAGATTTACACCAGAATCTTGGTTGCCACTCACATCTAATACTCTTCCTGTTGGGCTCCCTCCAAGGCCTCTTATGATGCTTTGGTCAAAATTCTTAGACTTCTTATTGGCCAATTTTGATCGGGCTCGAGGTTTTCATTGGGTGGCTTGGGAGATTTTTTGCCTCCCTCATGATAAAGGTGGCATGGGCATCATTGACACTTATAGGCAAAGTATGGCCTTGTGTGCAAAGTGGGTTATTCAAGCTATTAAGGGCAATGAATCTTGAAAAGTTATATTAAGGCATTGTATCTCCATGGGTTCCCCCTATGGTAAAACCAGTTGGCAGAATATTGTCTTCCAATCCCTTTTAATTACTACAGTCCCTATCAAGATATTTGGCTCCTTCATGGTCAAAAGCATTTGGAAGGCTTTTGAAGCCATTAAATCCCACTTGAAGTGGGCGGGGGATGGCTTTCGCATAGGATTGTCTTTTAATGATCATAGTTTATGGTGGTCCCTTATTCTTACTACTTTTATTCCCCTGGCTGAATTATGTGGTATCAAAGCTTTGTGATTATTTCGTAAATGGATTCACACTATTCAAGATTTGGTATTTCTAGGGATTGGATTCTCTAGCTGAACTAAAATTTAAATTTCAGCTAAATAATGTAGACTTACCTTTTATTATTCGCATTCAAGAACCGTTACCTGATGTTATGTTGTATAAGCTTGGCCTACAGCCTCTTAGGGCCTGGTTGAAGGATTTGAAATGGAATTGCGACACACATTTTGAGAACTACTTTCCTGGGCTTCTTTATCAGGGGATGAGTCCCTTTTCTTTAGCTTTGGGCAAAATCAATAGGCGTTGGGGTCTCGAGACCTCTCCCAGGACTTGGCTTGCCCATCTGGATCATGTGTGATAACGTGACCTAGAGCCCAACATGGCTTACTCTTTATGATGCTTAATTTATCAAGGACTTCCCCTTGGTGAGAGACTACACTTATACATTCCCCAACCCTTCTTCTCGGCTTGCAAGTGTCTAGAATCCTTTAAATATTTGTCTTGGTTCTATTTGAAAGCCTAGTCTACTTGGCATTAGATTCATTCTTTATTCCAACGTTATCACCTTGAGCCTTTTTCTTGGCATTAGGCGTTCTTTGGGGATTACTGTAATTTGTTGGCTTTTATTACCTTTCTCTAGCACTTCTTTCATGTTATTATTCTCTTTCAGTTATAGAAAGGCAAGAACAATGCACTATTTAATCATGAGACCTATGAGATTTCATTTTCTATTAATGAAAAGGTTTTTGTTATTTCCTCAATTTATCTGTAGATTCAAGCTCAAGTGGAGAAGATGGCTCTAGACCTTCGGCACCTGCAGGAGCTCCTCAACCACTGGGGCAATACCCCTTGACACATGAGCAAGGTTCCACCTAATGGTTTGCCACCTCCTCCTCCCAGAAGGCATCAAAGTAGAAGACGGTCTAGAAGCAAGGGCCACTTTTTGCCTTGCCCTGCCTTGGGGGTCACTGGAGTTACCATTGCGACTTTGATGCTGGTCATTCACAGTGATCTTCAGCTAGCACTGTTTCCCCTATGCAGTCAACTAATGGTTGGCCTATCACTATTCATGGTGACCTCCTCGATGGTTGGATTGCTCCGGAGATCCCTGACATGGAGCTACCCACTTGGACGGTGCCTCCAAAGGATGATCCTCCGTCTCCACCTCCTAGAGCGGTTGCTTGTGTTTAAATACTTTCTAGTTATATGTAATATTTTTGTGTCTTGACTTGACCGATTAACTTTTAGTTTGGAGTCGAGTTTATTGCTTTGACAAAAAAATCGAAGTGTGATGTATCCAACTAATTTACTTTAAAACCTTCTACTTATATTATTCAAATTTTTTATATTAATATGAGATAAAACATTCTAATAATAATAAAAAATTATGATATACTTTTAATAAAAAATAAAATATATTTAAATTATTAATTAGAAAAAAATATATTTACACACACGCCAAATGTACATATTAAAATATTGAACCCCCGAACGGATCGACATTTAATAAGTTTTCACAACAACGAGAACGAGACTTATCCTTTGACCATTGCAGGGACGCCTTTTTATTACTTTTGACTACAAAAGCAGGGCCTGCGACTTTAAGGTTATCTCAAATCGAGTATAGCACTTAGTTAAAAGAAGGCCAAGGATTCGTTACAAACAGAATTTCTCATACAAAGTTTGTTAGTTTAGTTGTGCATTTTTATGTATATCTTTCCTCTCGAAAATATATTCTTCTTTCATTGCCTTTCTTTTTAGTCCTCTGTCGTGCAGTCTGTTCACGGTAGAAAAACTTTTTCTCAAAGTACTGTAGTTGCGTTTCAAAACAGGGGAAGTCCTGTAGACAACCTAATATTCAAATTATGTTTTCTAACTATTTTGTATTTTGCAGCAAAATTGTTCATGACCGGGAAAATTAATAATGAATTGAAGCCAGGTTTTTATAAATATTAAATGAAGTAATAATGAGGCTTTCAGCTGCTACAGCTAACTGGGAGGACTGAATAACTCTTTACTACATCTGCCAATCTTACTACAATTTCTTTGCGGCGTTGAGGCCAACAAAAATTAATATTCCAAATGTCAGGCACACTGATAAGATCAACAGACATATCTGGCTTGCGAAACCTGCACCTGCGTGTGTTTCATTATTTGCTCTTAATCTCTCCTTAATTTCCTCTTCCTTCAGAATTTTCAGATATATATTATAGAAGAGCATTCCTAAAATTAAACTGAAACCAAATAAGCAGATCTCCACTACCAATGAAGTGGCCCTGGTAGCAGATCGAAAATCGACCCCAAAAGATGTTAGAGATATCCGTAACACTGCCGATGTTAATGTGACTGAGTTCCACTTCTCCTTGGCTGCATCCTGTAATAGGCTGTGGTTTTCGATTGCTTCTCGCTGAGCGTCAGAATCAACTTGTGCTTGCGTTGACATGTTCACTGCCTGCTGTGACGAAGGAGGTTGCGGCCCCCTTTCTTCTGTCGAAGCGTCAGGCACGTTTAGTTGCAGCTGTGACGGAGAATATTGCCGCCCCACTTCTTCTGGCACATTTGGTTGCTTCCCCCTTTCAATGTCAGGAGAAACACCATCAACATCGTCAGGAACTGTTGGTGCCATAACGATACTTTGTCTGCATAACAGAAGCAAAAATTAACTGTGAACAAAGATGGATACATACAATAACAGTTGAGCTGATTGTATTGTGATCAGGTGTGGTTCCTTTTCGGAATGGAGCTCCTAGTCTGCTTCTCAGTGGTGGTTAGGATGGAGATCCTAGCCTGGCTTTGATACAATTTTAAATTTTCATGGATTAGCTACGACTCTAGCTTAGGACCTCCCACAATTCATAGATGGTGTTGTTAAGGGTGCTCTATGTGGTTTGGCATATAAATTACTTCCAACAAACGTGTTTGTCAATCTCAACTAAATGATAACAAATTAATAGGCTAACTACAAACATCAGCATTTCATAGTTATGTGATCATATATATTATTATAGTTTGTAATTTTATCAATTTCAGTGAAATTATAACAACTAATCCAAATTCACATCCTAACTACAAACATGAGAATTAGATATAAATTTGACAGTTAATACCTTGTTTCTAAAATTATATAATGGCTTATACTATATATTACCATAGTTTTGCAACTCAAATTAATCTCAGAGTAATTACAACTACTAACTCAGAACCTAACTACAACCAATAACATTAGATATGAATTACAATTACTAATCAATTTATACTTTATTTTCAGAATTCTGTAATCATATTTATTATTGTAGTTTTGTAACTCTATCAATTCTATGTAAATTACAATTACTAATTCAAATTGTAGTTTTACAATTCTATCAATTTTGAGCAAATTACGAACAACTAATATTAATTTACAACATAATTACAAACATCATTATAAGATATGAATTTGATGATTAATACTCTGTTTCAAAAGTTACATAATAATATATATTACCATAGTTTTGCAACTCAAATCAATCTTAAAGTAATTACAACAACTAATTCAAAACTTAATTACAAATATCAATATTAAACATGAATTTGATGATTTATACCTTGTTTTCAAAGTTCTGTAATTATATATATTACTATAGTCTTGCAAGTTTATCAATCTCAGCTAAATTACAACTACTAATTTGAAATCACAGCGTAACTACAAACATCAACTTCAGTGATAAATTTGATGACTTATACCTTGTTTTAAGTAATAGTATATATAATAATAGTTTTGCAACTCAATTAATCTCAGTTAAATTATAACAACTAATCTGAATTCAAAGCCTAATTATCAACATCAACATTAGACATTAATTTGATGATCTATACTCTGTTTTCATAGTTTTACAATTGTCTATATTTCTAATTCTGTAATTTTAAAACTATAGCAATCTATGGTAAATTAAAACAATTAATCTGAATTCATAACCAAACTACAAACATCAGCATTAGGAATGACTTTGACTATTTATACCTTATTTCCAGAGTTTCGCAATAGTATATATTACTGGTATTTTTGCAGCTCTGTCAATCTCAGGGAAATTACAACTAAGTCCAAGTTCAGAGCCAAACTCCGAACACCATTAATTCGGCGATTTATAACCTGTTTGTAGGGTTTTGCAATCTACGTGTAGTATTCTAACCACTGTAAATTTAAGAAATTAATATCTCTATCATGCAGGGAAAGCATTAAAAACTATAATTTCTAGCATATTTGAATTGGTTTCAAACATATTTTTCCTTAAAATTACTTGTCTGCTTTGATTTTGTAGAATCTTATATTTATTTTTGTACCAGGACAATTTTAGTTGTTCATAAAATAATTGAGACTCCATTAATTTACACGAGACAGAGATTATACTCTGGAAAGGAAAAAATTGATACTAAAGAAAATCTAGCAGTCCTCTGATTTTGATTTTATAGACAAGTTAAAATAAACTTGCAGTAGTAAAGGAAAACAACAATGCCTTACTCGTGATCCGCCTGATAACCGAAGACTGGAGCAGATAGCCTCTTGACCTAGAGTTTGAAGTATTCATATTTCCAATATTATATCAAATAACATTCTCAACCTCATGGAAAGCACTAACATCAACCTGATAATTCGAAGAAATAGACTTAACCACTTAACATAGGGTTCTTTGTCTTTTTGTAAGTTCTTTGTCTTTTTGTGAGTACAACTGCAACTCTGACTAGAAAATGTTGTTCATTGAAGAGTATAACTCAAAATGAAAGACAAATTTGTAAGATGATTTCTTCTCGTTAGCATAGGGTTCTTTGTCTTTTTGTGAGTACAACTCCAACTCCAACTAGAAAATGTTGTTCATGGAAGAGTATCACTCAAAATGAAAAACAAATTTGCAAGATGATCCCCCGCCACCCTCTTCAATAATCGACTATGAAGGACAACAATTGACTATAAGGAAAAACATATGTTGAATTGATTTATCTTATCATATTGTTTATAACATACTTAATTGTTATGAATCATATATGTTATGTTATGTTTACTGAGTATGAGTTATCTTATCATATAAGAGTCCTACAACAAATTTTAGTCTTATTTTGTTTTAAAATTATCATTTATATGAGCTTGTTTTATCATATTTATTGATTCATGATTAAAAAAATAATCCTTTTTATTTTTCACTAACTTTAATGATAATGTTGTAAATAATACCAATTCTTAAAGTAAAAAGATATCTTTTTTTGGAGAAACAGTTTCAACTTAACTTTGATGGTACATTCAAAAGCAACATTAGATTGGTTAATGTCGGTAAAGTGTGTTGGGATTATCAAAGATCCCTATTTTTGGGTTGTCTTGGGATTAGAGGTGAAAATAAATAGCTATATAAAGACTTATGATATTTTGTATAGCTTAAAGATGGCCCATGACTATGGAATTAACATGATAGTTATGGAGTTTTATTCCAAAATTATTGCCTTGACCTTTCTACCCATGAGGGAAATCTTCATTCCTAAGATCCAAGCATATTATCACTAATAGAAAGTTAGCAAAATAAAAGTGAATGTTTTTCATGATTTATCTACCATGCTTTTTTATATTTTATCATTCTCTTATGTTTGATTAAATCATGAAAAATTCATTATTGAGTGCACATAAAGAAAATTTTACGCACTTAATTTTTTCCCATTTTATCCTTATCTTTATAAAATTTAATGAAGAGCAAAGTCTTCCACTTAAGCATAGTTTTTTAAGATTAGATTTTCTTAATGGCACTTATTTTTTGAGGTGCAAGGATCGAGTTTTTGTAATGTAATTGAATGGTGTAATTAAAGAATATGTTTGTAATTAATGGGCGTATGGCACTTATTTTTGAGCTTTAATGTAATTTGAATGGTGTGAATGACGAATATGTATGTCTTTTTCAGATGAAGTGAGAGTTTCAAGGGATAACGTCATTTTCTATTTTTTCAAATGAATAGTGATTAAAGGATATGTTCTCTGTTATTTGAGAGAAATATTTTTTTACTATTTTAGTATTATTTTTAAATGAATAGTGATTAAAGAAAATAATTTTTTATTAGAGGAATTTGACATGTTATTAGAGTGTAAATTGTGTTGATTTGTAATTTTTAAATGAATGGTGATTAGAGAAAAAATGAATGGTAATTAGAGAAAACAATTCTTCCTATTTTTAGTGTCATTTTTAAATGAATAGTGATTAAAGAAAACAATTCTTACCATTTTCGGTGTCATTTTTAAATGAATAGTGATTAGAGGAAACAAGTCTCATCAGGGATTGTTTTCTCTAATCACTATTCATTTAAAAATGACATCAAAATAACACCCCAAATTCTAATTCAATAATAATTCACATTCCAATGATGTGCCAAACTCCTTTAATCACCATTCATTTGAACATGATACCAAAATAATACATCTAACATATAAATTGATCTCTCTACCTACAAAACATGTAAATAATTATTTATTAATAAGAACCTATTGAAATGTTCCAACAATAAATGAATAATAATTTTATGAACTCATTTTTAAATGAATACTGATTTTTTGAAAGTCTATTTTTTTCTTAGTAGTGATTTCGACTAGATGTACCAAACTAATGACCGCATGATTTCAACTAGCTGGAGACTTATCTACTACAAGTTGGGATAGTTGAACTACCATATGTTAAAGCATTCATTCTAACTCTGTGCCAATGATATCAAAGAGTTTTAAAATGTGATCCATACAAGTTGGACGCTTTTTTGACTACAAGCCCCAAACTATTCATTCTAAATTTGTGCCACCGATATCAAAGAGTTTAAAGAGCAGATCAAACACGATCCGAAGACATGGAAGTTGCAACTTTGTTAATGCGAGGTAATCTAAAATTTTATAGCTTAACAACAAATATCAATTAATTTTGTGATTTATACCTTGCTCCCAAAATTAGTTATATATAAAATAATGAGTATATCATTATACATAGATTGCAAAAACTATTAGTAATATATACCATTGCATAAATTTTATAATAAAATATATTCACAATTGTATAATATATTAGTGAGTATACTTTTTTCTAAAATTATGTAATTATATATATATATATATATATATATATATATATATATATATATATATATATATATATATATATATATATAAAATAGTTTTTATAATTTATATCTTATTTTTAAAGTTACTATTATATATATGCTAATAATTTTGCAATCTATGTAAAATAATATATTCACTATTAATAATATATCGGATTACATAATTTTAGGTGTATATATATTCAAAATTATACAATCGTATATATTACTAATAGTTTTACTCTATATATAAATGGTGGTGGGGATAGTTTTACTCTATATATAAATGGTAGTGGGGATTTAGTGATGTTAAAAATATTGTTACTTTAAAAGTGGAAAGAAAATACTTTTCAATGGTGGACTTTAACATGTGTGATCATTATGTTGAAATCCACTATCATAATAAAATGTTTTCGTTTTATTTTTTGGGCAACAATGATGCATTATTACCCTTATGTTAATAATCGTTAACTAATGGTCAATGGTTTATTTGCCACGCAACATGTGTGACTGTTACATTAAATCCCACCATTGTAGTAAAATGTTTTCTTTCCACTTTTAAAGCAATGACATATTTTTACATGTTTTGTCCACCTTTAACACTGCTAAATTCCCACCACCGTTTGTTTATATATATATATATATATATATATATATATATATATATATATATATATATATATATATATATATATAGAGAGAGAGAGAGAGAGAGAAAGAGAGAGAGAGAGAGAGGGCGGGGCGGGGGGGGGAAATGACCTCAAGTCAGTGAGCTCTTGTGGTATAACTACGAGTAGGAGGTTTCTAATATTTAGTAGTGAAAATATTGATACGTTAGACACTAACCTTGATTATAGCATCCATTTGGAGGTGTGGAAATGGGGTGTGGTGGAGGTTTGTAATTTTTTATTTATTTTTTAAGAAATAAAGTTATATAAATTTTAAAAAATATTGGAGACTATTAGAAAAAAGGATCTATAAGAGCATGCTCTTGATTCTAACATAATGGGCTATTATAACAAGGTTAAGAAATAAACAAACAAAATGGTTAATAAGAATAAAAATTATATTAATAAAATAAAACAAGAAACTAAGCAATGATAGTAAAGAGATTGCTAGTAGGTAAATCTCAGTTATTTGGTTTGCCCCAATTGACAAATGTGAGGTCACCTCCCTTAGGGAAGGGATATCACCTAATGTTTGCATTACACATGCCTTTGAATTATCCATAGTGCATCTTGAAGTGCCATCATCAGTAGTTTAGGAGGGAGATGTTTTTATAGCAAGGCATGAAAATTTATCAAGGTGAGGAGGAGGAACCTAATCATCATGTTGTTCAAGAGGATCCCATTCACAATGTTGCATTAGAGGAGGTGTATCTACAGTGATAGGAATGACTCCTTCTTTGGCCCCTCCTCAAAGTTCCATCTCTTAATGGTGATGAGAGAGGTATGTGAGAAACCATGCATAACACATTACACAAAGGATCTAGTAATGTTTAGAGATGGGCCACCCTTAGAGTAGGAATAACTTAAAATGTTGGCATGTTGGAGTAATCAATGACATAAAACCTTCTATATTTATTACTTTTGTATGCAGTTTTATGTTAACACATTAACGATCAACAAGAATATGTTGTAATATTTCCCAATGTATTGGTAGTTTACGTGGGAGCTCCAGAGCCACCTTATTTACCTCAATTTGAATCTTTATACACGCATTTCAAATAACCATGGTGTTGTTATAATTAAGACATTAAGCATAACTATAGAGTTAAAAAATAATTCTACATTTCTTTTTTCCCAAATTAAAATTATAAATTTCATTCTAAAAGTATGCCAAATTTGTATGTATCTTTGAGGAAGCATAAGCCAGTCACCAATTTTTTTTTTTTTCACTTGAAGAGCTTTGGCTGAAATGACTTGAAAAATCATAGATCCAAGTTCAAGCCAATTTCACATCATTACTCATTGTAAACAAGTGCATAAGAGTCTCAATATAATTATAAAATGGGTAATTTCACTGTGGAAAGCTTAAATGAACAAAGCATTAGGACTAGAAGGAGGTTTTTATTAGATTGTAAATTCGGCTCAAAATATGTCAAGACATTCCTAACAATGCCAATGTTATATGGCTTCATTTAATTGGATGTCTATTTATTCTAGTGGATCTTGAGAATGAACTGGTGATAAAACTAGCATGTTAACTTGTTCTTATGGTGGAGGATGTTATATCCCACTTTCAATATCATTTAATTGAGAATCCATTGCAAGCCTGTCAGGAAATGATTCCCTGGGGAGTTCCCCAATGCCATAAATTATTGTTTCCATATCGATACTTTGCAGGCATATCAAGAATGAAAATAAATTATGAACAGAGACATATACATACAATTATAATTTATTTTATTGTATTGTTAGTAGGTATGAGTTCTATTTGAAATGGAGCTCTTGTGATTTATACGCAACCACTGCATAGTCAAATAAACTCCTAATTTGTTTTCTACATAGAGTTTGCACCTCTCATGTAATCATGTGTACTCCTTTGCCTAATTTTGGCCCACAACATTATGCACAAGTTTTGTGCCTGATAGAAGATGTTCATGCAATGATCACCTCAAATCATAGACTATGCACAACATTATGCACTCAATAGCTTAGAATCCTACATACTTCATGGGCATCTATTCATAGACTAGCTTACTCCCTTGGGCCCCACCTCAACACAACCAAATGTCATCCTTACCTCATCGTATGATTTAAAATGTGTCCCAACTAGTGATTAGCCACCAACGGAGGATCCCAAGGTTGGAGGTCATTAAAAATAGCTTGGACATTAACTGTTTAGACCATTGCCAACTAACACATCTAACAGGAGATCAACGTACCTATCAATAACCTCCTTAGCAATTGTAAATTATTTAATACTACTCTTTTATTATTCATATTATATATGTAATATATGCATTTGGCCAAGTAGTAACAACACAACTAGATCAATGCCATTTTATAAAGTCGTAACATAGATAGATTGCTCTATGCATCTACTTTATATACATGCATTGTAGACATTATACTATGTTTTACCTATTCTTTCATTTATGAATAGAAGTTACATTCACAGTAAGCAAGACTTATGCTCCATTGAATGTGTGTTTGATTGTTCCATCTAAATACTCTCCATGCATTCACTCTGCATAACCAAACTTGATTATCCCTTGCACACTCGGTCCTAGGCCTATGGTGTGGATCATTGGTATTAGAGATTTGCTCTATTCCTTTATATGCTTGTAACCACATGAGTGCAATGAGAGAGAAGGTTTAATAGTTGGTTTTGTTTCAAACATTTCATAAGAATGTTATAGCAAAATTATGATGGTTGACGCCTAGAATCAACCTAAGGTAGCACCAAAAGTATGAAGGCTCATCATTGATGCACTAGAATCAAAGCATGATGAATTTTTTGGTTAGTTCTATGAGTCGATGATGTATCTCAACTCAAAACCTTCCCATTCATCTCAACATTACACTCCATAATAATTTTATCAATAAACACCCTTAAAAGTAAAATTCAATCTCATCATCCCTCTGTTTGAAGGTAAGATTAATGCTAAAGCATTGGATGCATGGATTTGATAACTCAAGGTGTACTTATTAGTCAATAATTTCACTAATTCTAAGAATATCACCTTTATAGTACTAAAGATGTCCATTCTAGTTATTCACTAGTTGAATACCTTCAGTGTGTAACATGTACAAGAGTGTATTCCAATCGAATCATAGAATACCTTTGTTGATGCATTGAAGGAGGAATACCACTCTATCCGACACTTTGAATATGATTGCATCAACTTCCAAAAACTATACTAGTGCAAGGATCAATCTGTGGAATAATACACTAACAAATTTGATGAATACTCTATGCACTTGTAAGAGAACTTGAGTGAACAAGATATAGTGATAAAGTACATCAACATACTCTCACCTTATATCCATATGAATTTGGAGCTTTTAAATTTTGACACTTTGGGATAAACATATTTTAATACTACCAATATTGAATCCAAGACAAATATGAAACAATGTACCACCTCTTCATCCAATGTTGTGTGCAAGGCCCAACCCTCACACAACTCCACATCTCAAACCCTTGAACATAAGCATTACACTTCTTGTAAAAGTGACCAAATTTAAAAGACTACACAAAACTTGAACGCTCATTCACCTTCTAATTTAAATAAAGGCAAGAAGAATTCCAATGATAAGTGGTGCCATCACCATCTCTCATCCACCTAAAATGACTCTAGATGTTGTGCACAGTAGTCCTTGCTCACGTAATATACATCAGGACCCACACTGATGGATATCACTAATATATATGCCTCTTATCTAAGCACTAATACCACTATTATCGACATCTATGAAGAACACACGCGTCTCTTCCATACCAAGCTATGGGTGAAGGGTTAACCTCTCCACTTCATAATTAACAATAGAATTCAAAAGAACATCATTACACAATATGTAACTCAAGTCCTTTATCTTACCACTACTATGAATCCTAATACATATTATTTAGGGTGGAACATCAAGGGAAGGATATATAGGTCTGGTGATAGTGCACTTTCTAGTATAAATTTAAGCCTATGGAGGATAATGTCACTTATGACATTGCACCTCTAGAGGTCTCTGACATCTTATTATGGAGATTGTATTTGTATGACCATGAATATATATCAAGCCAAGACACAATGTTTGACTATCTATACATAATATCATTTTTATCACCTTCTTGAGTCAGTACCATGACTAAAGTCACCTTGGTATCAGCTAAGTATTGTCTCAAACTTGCCTTGCATGCATAGAAGTTAGTGTTGCTCATGGTTCACACTAACACACTTGTGTAGTATATGAAAAATCACACACTAGCAATGTATAACACTCATACAACATTGTAATAAAAATAACTTGGAAAGTTATTGTAGTAAATCCTCAACTTCACAGACTATGTATCCCTCTACTGAGTTGACCAGAACTTGCAACAACTTACACTAGCCTAACATAAGGTAAAAAAGTGCAAAATTTCTACTTGTCTAACAAGCTTATTTACAATATTATACATCTCTATGTTCCTAATGGTTTAACTCCCCAATGACTCATATCGGAGGTACACTATCTTAAGACTTTAGGGCATTTTAGTGTGACAAAGAGTCTAGTTGCATTACAGTCACACTTCTACTGACCACACATGTAAATAAAGAGGAATGCCACATCAAGTCTTTCATTTTTTTTTGCATCAATAAGCCCATGAATAAGAATTTATGACTTTACACATATATATTAGATTCATATAAACCATGTGAATCTATCAACATGGATTTCATGACTGGGTTTCTTGTGATGAGATGCTAACATGACATTGTGTTCATTATAGTGGAAAAGTTTTCTAAGATGGCTATCATGGTTATTTATAAGAAAGACATCGATGTAATAGCTGGCATTGTACAAGGTTTCTTCAACCATGTTTGGGTTCACTTTTGGCTTCTAATATCCATCATTTTTTATCAAGATCCACATTTTACATTCACTTTTGGAAAGCATTATGGGACTTGATGGGTACGTAGATGGATTAGTCGATAGTTTTTCATCCAAAAATAGATGGATAAACTGAAGCCTCAACCACATAATTTTTCATATTTTTTGACTATATAATCACACACATGCTCACACTTGGCATGAAAATATATTGTACATTCAACATGCCTATAATAGAGCCCTTTACATCTCTATGGGTCATAATCCATTCCAGACATGTCTTTGGTTTCAACCTTTAACACATCCAAACATATCCTACTATACACTAGTCGGCGTTGAATTGCACACACAAGAAAAAGAAGTGGACAAAGCTAAGAAGTTTCAATGACACATCCATTATATTCATCAGTAGGTTTAGCATATCTTCTTTTACACATAAGAAAAGTACAAGGAGTGCCATGATGCACATAACACACCTCATGCATGATGATTTGGTAATAAAGTTTGGCTACATATTCAGAAATAATGTTTCAAATGTACACACCATAATATCAATCCCTTGTGTCATGGTCCTTACACCATTCTACATGTAGTTGGTGAAAATGCCTTTGTTATCGATCTTCCTCAGTACTTTGGCATGCACCCAATCTTCAATGTGTAAATTCTCAAGCCTTACACTCTACCACTTTTTGAGTTAGCAATGACACAACATCCTTCTAATTTGTATCCCAAACAATTGCACCTTGTAGAGAAGGACCAGATCATAAAAAGTGATAGACACATGCACACACCATGACACATATCAACTTTTTTGAGTAGTCAAGGTTGGAAAATACATTGATCAAGCTAAGTGTTACACTTCTCAACAACTTTGATTGAAGTTTCCTCAGTTACACACTGATACAATGGAGAACATTTCTCTTTAAAAATATATGAATGATCTATGCATAGTCACTGAATAGTAGTTGATTCACAATCAGATATACTTTTATTGATCAAAATGAATAAAGAGAGTTATATTAGGTCTGTACCTTCAACTTCATTTAAATGTCAACCTGAGGATATAGACTTGATATAATGACATCACTATATGTGCACACTCAATCTTCTAATTTGACCTTTTGCTAATTATAATATGAGATGTTGAAGTCATGTAGTAAATGAAATTTTGGAATTAAATATGAATACAATACTATGAAATAAATTTTTATACATTGGAAACTTTCTTAAACAAATCTAAGCAAGAATGTAAGTCACACAGTTTATAAATAAAACACACAATGTATAAAGAAATCAAATAACGTGCTTATCTATTTAAATAGGCTGGATTGTTACTATAAGGCTTCTAAAGGGGGCCCTTCCTCCTTCCGTCTCTAGATTCAATCCTTCCTCTCATAACACTTAATTGAACTTAGAAATGCTTGCTCATATTAATAAAAAATGCAGCAATGAATTGCTAAAATAAATTACAATAATAGTTGCTTGAAAAAATGTACTTTTGATAATCTCTAATTGATATCTACTATATATCAACCATGTTGTTTACATATTTATATACTGTAAAGGAGATTGTTTTGTACAAACAATATATATTCTAATCTAAGAAACATTCGATTTAAGATAACTAAAATTGGCTCCTTTTGCTAAAGTAATATTTCATGTGAATTCTACAACATTGTTGTGGGATAAATAAAGTTGTTTCATTCTTCAACCGCTTCCTTATTGGGCTCCATGGAGGAATATGTTCATTCGTAGCTTTGGTTATGTAGTGGCTACAAGATAGTCTATGTAATGAGATTCCTCTGTTGCAGGATGTTACGTGTTATATACCTATTTCTCCAAAACGTCCTTAAAACATATTATAGAAAAAATGTCCTAAAGCACTAGATAACTAATTAATTCCTATATATAATTCTAAATATTTAAAAAGTATAGGAAACATAATGTTGTTTACAATTTTATGACAATATAGAAGGAAACTTTATTGGAAATTACTAAAAAGCATGGAAAATAAGTGTAATAGATGAGGACAGGAACATGACATTTTTAGGGCTCATCACACCCCCCAAATTAAGACCTTGCTCAACTTCAAGAAACAAACTTGTTCATTCAAATTTCATAAAGAACTCTGAAATCCATGACATTGGTAAGGTGAGCATAAAATCCATGCCTTTGTTCAAACATTTGCTAAATTTTGACCTCCTTGGCTTCATCCAATGGGGCTTTATCCTGTCAATCTAGAACATGATCAGGATAGAGGGGGATGGAATTTGAGATTTGACAATTGAGATCCCATTTCACTTGTAAGTAGAATATATCATATGATCCTATTAAATGTTACCTTTAAGTTAAAAGGTGAATATAGCTCTCTCTCTTTTAGTGTGGGAGTAACCTCATTCTATTGTTTAATGTAGGATTCTCTTGCTGTAGGTTTAACATAAGTTCTCAACCCTAAGTAGAAATATTGGGATTCATCAAAATTATTATCAAACCAACATTTGACTTGCTTCTTAGACATGATATTATCCCATTCAGTCAATTTAATATCAAGTGTCATTGTCTCTCTTTTGATAAGCAGCTAGATTTCATTCTCCTTTTTCCTATATTCAACTACTTCTCTTCCTCTTCTTTGCTCATTCATTAGATATGATGAAAATGCATTTAGTTGGACATATCCAACATATAGATTAGGGTTATATTCCCTGTCATAAGGGACAACATAATTATGAAGATAGAGATTGCACAATTGTGCTTGTTTTTCCTGTGAGTTTTTTTAATAGATAGAAAAGGAGACGGGATCAATTACTTCATGAGGCATGTCATAATAAATTCTCATAAATTTAAACTTATGCCATTGCTCCTCAAGTTAAATTGAATAAAATATTGTAGGAGGCCTGTAGTCAAGGAGTTCTTGGGTAAGACCAGCCATATCTTCAATTTTTGCTTCAGTTTAGATATTCTTTCTTCCTTCAATCTATTCTCTTCTTTCAATTTCTTATTTTATTTTTTAATGCCTTTAGGATTTTAGACTGACTATCCATCCAATTCATCAATTTAGAAGATACTACAAATGAGGAATGATACCTGACTTCTTGGATAGTTATACATTCTCCCCATTGATTTTCCTATACATAAGGTTATGAAATATTGAATGTAGGATGGTCTTTGATCGAAGGTTGCAGCTGACAAGATATTTTAGCAAGTGTATCTAGTCCTCCTCCAGACTAATTCTATAGCTTATTTCTTAGTCACTCAATTTCTTATAGGGCTTGCTCTAGAGTGGAAAATTCTACTTGCATGGTAGGTTGATCCATTTGTTCTGCTTCTTCATGTATTGGTTCCTCTTGTATCTCTTCAAAGTTGTGCTCTACTTTTTCTGCCTCCTAATTGTATTCTAGAGAACATTCTTTGCTATTTTTTTTAGCCTCTTGAGATTCCTCTCTATTGACAGTCTATTCTTCTCCATATTATTCATTAATTTCAATAATAGAAAAAGGTTTAGTTCTCATTTTTCTTTTCAATCAATGAAATCTACTAGGATTAGGGGTTATCTTAGCCTTTTGAGGAGCAAGTGGAAGTTCCTACTCAGATTCCTCTGAGTCAAGCTAGAGAATGAGTTTCTTCCTTTTTCTTCTAGATTCCTTACTTATGGAAGTCTTTTATTAAGTCCTTACTATAGGTTCTTGTAGAGCTACATGAAGGTCTCCTTTTACAAGTTCTTGTGTAGCTGTAGGAAGGTATCCTTCTACATGTTCTTATGGAGCTATAGGAAGGTTTTCTACTATAGGTTCTAGTGAAGTTACATGAAGGGCTTCTTCTGGTCTCTATTCTTCTACCTCCAATTCATCTTTTATTTTATTTCCTTCTCTATCACTTTTTGTGTTTCCAAGTACTTGAAGAAAATCTTCCCAACTTATGTTGGGTCTAGTCTTTTGCAAACAGTCTCGAACAATCAAATGGATTAAATAATGATGGGAAAGAGCTTTGAAATTACCACTTTGAAATTCCTTCATCATTTTTTATGATCATGTAGAGTAGGAAATTGGGGACATTTATCTATATATCATGCCATAAATAATTCATGAATTTGAAGTGAAAGCCATGTAGCATGGAATGCCTCCCTTCACAAGTGAAATATCTACAGATGAACTCAGTAGCCTTGGCCCATCTTTTTAATATAGATAATTGTGCAGTGCCCTGATTTGAAGTTTCTAGGATTTCATTTCCTCTGATGAATTTTTGCCTCTACCTCGGCATCAAATTTTTATGTCCATGCCTCCCCTATTTATGTCAATCGCATTACTCTATTAATGATAGTTTCTGTCAGCTTTATGTTCATTACTCTTACTATTTTTAGGTTTTTATGCAATGAACCAAAAAATTCTTATGCAATTAGTTGATCCAGGGCCTATATTTTCTCAAAATATTGTGCCCATCCTACATTCTAAAACAAGGCTAGAATGTCTAGGCTATTAGTTAAAGGGGTGATATCAAGCAGTTTATGTTTTAGTAAGTCCCCTCTTATATTATGAGATAAAATTTGAGTTGTAGGCTATATTCTTACAACAAGGGTTTTATGGATTTGGTGAAATGTTTACGATTTTTGCTTTGGGAGCAAAATAATTCATTTGAATTATGTAAAATCTCCGCCCAACTTAAATTAATGCATGTCCTCAAGGGATGAATCCAACATGTCCAAATGGCTCATGGTAATAACAAAGGGTAGTGGCAACAACATGTCAAAGGTCACATCAGTCAGTGAAAGAGAAGATATGGTGAGTTGGTGTGATAAGGAAAAGATATGATAGTGTATTAATAGTATTAAGACCCATAATCTTAGTAATAATTAAAATGTATGACATGAAATAAATATAGAATAATTACCTTGTTATTTTTAGGAATACCTTTCATTAATGCACAAATGATGATTCGAAGTGGTTGTCTAGCATGTGTTGTCATTTGATTGGGAGAAAAATTCTTTATGAGAATGAAATGTAAGATGGAATGATAAGGATACATCCTATAGCAAGAAGTCTTTTCTATAACATTGAGTTTTTCATCCTATAGTAATAAGTGTTTCTTGTAGCAACAAGTTTTTCATCCTGTAGCAAAAAGGAAAATGTATTTCTACTTAAAGGGAATGAATATGCAAGCAAAAATAGATGAAAAAAAAGTTTTATTACAGTAGTGCCTTTATCTTTTCTCATTTTTTTTAACGAATGTCGATGAACAAGTGACCTAGTTTTCTGAGACAGCATCCATTAACAACACCTGAAGGTTTTCATTACTAAATTTTCTAATTTCTAATTTTTATTTTTTTAGATTTTCTAGTTCAAACTCAATTAGAATGACAGGAATCTAGGAACTAAAATTTTATTCAGCCTAAACCAAGCCATTGGGAATGGCTTATTCTTGGCTATAGGAAGCTTTTACTCTGCTTGGAAAATATTAGAGAAGGGTTGATAGAAATACCCATTTGACTACAGGAATAGGTTGAGTTTCTTCGTGAAGAAGAGATGGATGTTGTTCTTCAAGAAGTTGGCAAGTGAGAGTTTCCTTGGAAAATGGTTTCTTATACAGCTTGAGCTTGTGACCATTAACAAGTAGCCAAAATTAAATAGATTCAATGGTCATGATTTTTACAACTCCATTATCATAAAATTGTTTGATCTCATAAGGCCCAAGCCATTTGGATTGTAGCTTTTCCTTATGATCCTTGTATTTAGAGTAAAAAAGGAGTGCTTAGTCACCAGGTTATAAATTCTTAGTCTTGATGTTTCTGTCATCCCAACCCACACAATGTCTTTGCACTATTTTAGTGTGATGAAGTGCTTCCTTTCTTATTTAAGCAAGTGCATTTAGTTGCATGATCCTATATTATTGAGATTGGAAAAGATCTAAGACCAAATCAGGTGTTATCCTTACTGTTTTATGCTCAAACTCAATGGGTAGAATATGATTCTTACCATAAACTAGTTCATATAGAGTGAGATCAGTTGTGGTTTTCTAAGTGATTATGTAATCCAAGACTACTTCTAGAAGATGAGTTGACTAATCTTTTCTATGCAAACTAATAGTATTAGTGAGGATATTTTCCAATTCTCTATTTGTCACTTTCACTTAACCAATTGACTAAGGATGGTAAGGGGTAGAGTTTTTGTGTCTGATCTCATATTTTTTTACCAAGGTAGATGTGAAGTCTGATGTGAACTATGGACCTTGGTCTATGACTATTTCTCTTGGTACTCCATAGTGGGTGAATATTTCTTCATACAAGAACTCAGTTACTTTCTCATCTCGAGCATGGGTTAAGTCTTTGACCTCTACCTATTTTGTGACATAATCAATGCACACCATTATATATTCCTTTTTGTTGGATTTAAGATCAATGAGACCTAAAAAATATAGTCCCCATTTGTCAAAGGGTTCCAAAACCAATTGTGGTTGTAATGGCATTTCATCAGAGTGAGTGGGTTTTCTTATACACTAGCATTGATAACATCAACAAATATACATCATGGCATCCTTATGAAAAGAAGACAAATAATATTTGGTAGTGATTACTTTCATATTAGACCGTTTGGTAATAAAATGACCTCCATAGCTTCATCATGGCAGGCTTTGAGAATATCATAAGCTTCATCTTCTCGGATACATCTTCTCATAACTGAATCTGATCCAGTGATAAAGAGATATCCTACAATCCAAGAAATTTTTTTTCTCTTTTGGATCAGATTTTTTTTTTCTAGGTGAGAAATATTGTGGTAGTGATCCTGCAGTAAGATATTTATCAATATATATGAACCAAGGACATTGAATAGTTACCAAAAATAAATGTTCATCAGGAAAAGATTCATCAACAATAAGACTATGCTCATCATTTTTCAATTAAGATATAAAATTTGCTACTAAATTATCCTGACTTAGTCTATCTATAATGGTAATATAAAACTCCTACAATAAGAGCAACCATTGAATTATCCTGCCTATTACAACAAGTTTTTTAATTAAATAACTGATTGTTGTATGATCTGTGTGGATGAATACTTGGTAGCCTATAATGTAGTGTCAAAATTTGCTGATGGTATAAATGATGGTAAGAAATTACTTATCTATTATAGTGTATTTAAGTTCATCCCCTTGAAGATTATTATTGATAAAATATATTGCATAACTCATAGATTCATCTTTTTGTCCAAGGAAAACTCCTAAAGTGGTGTTAGATGTATCTATGTGGATTTGAAAAGGATTCTTCCAATCAAGACCTCTCAAAAAAAGAGTTGTTATGAGAAGGTATTTGAGTTGATGAAAGGCAATTTGATAATTATTGACCCATATAAATTTAACATCCTTAGTAAGCAACTGAAATAATGGGGTGAAAATTTTACTAAAATCTTTGATGAATCATCTATAATAACCGACATGTCCTAAAAAACTTATAACATCTTTTTGATTCTTTGGTGTGGGTAGATCTTTAATGACACTTAGCTTTACTAGGTCAACTTGATTTATAGAAGGGCATATATGACATCCCAACATAATCCGTTCAGTTAAAATCAGGTAACACTTTTCATTTCTCAAAGATATTTGGTGGTTCTGATAGTGTTGAAGAACTTTCTCCAGGTTGTTTAGCATTTCTTTGAATATTTTCCCATAGATAGTGAAACCATCCATGTAGATTTCAACATAGTCATAGGAGAGATTAGAAAATATGCTCAAAATATCCCTTTGAAAAGTAGTTGGGGCATTGTAAATACCAAATGGTAAGATGACATAGGCATAGGTTTCCCAAGGGTAAGTAAAAGTGGTTTTATCTTGGTCTTGTGGAGTAATTCACATTTGATTATAACCACTATAGTTATCTAGGAAGGAAAAGTACTTCTTCCTTGCTAATGTATCCAACACTTGATCAATAAATGGAAGGAGAAAGTGATCTTTCCTGATAACAACATTCAATTCTCGATAGTCAACACAAATACACCATTTACATCCTTTCTTAGGGATAATGACTAGGGGAGAGACCCACTGACTATGAAAAATAGGATAAAAAAATAATGCATCCAAGAGCTTTTACAACTCAATTTTGACAATATCCTTAACTATAGGATTTATTCATCATTGGGGTTGGAGAATAGGTTTATATTCTTCTTTAATGTAAATATGATGCGTGCATAAATCTAGGGGTATTCCTCTCATGTCATGGGAATCCTAGGTAAATGCTATGGTGTGATTTCTCATTATTATAAGTAACTAACTTTCTTATTGGGGTGTTAAGGAGGTGTTGATGTTGAGAGGTTTATTTGGTGGAATGTTTACTTGCTTTGTTAAAGAAAGCATGGTTTTTACATTGGTGATTAAATGAGCATAACTGCATTGATGGAGAAGTAATTGATGGAATGTCCAAATGTCTCTTGCAATTTTAGAAAGATCATTCTCAAGAATATTATTCTAAAGAGGGCATGGTGTACATTTCAACAAGTTGGTGGTTACAAGATCCTATCGATAGGTGGTTTTTAGGATACCAGTAAGGATAGTGTCTTCTTCTTGTGCCTATAAAGCTGGACTCTGGTCAATTATACAGAGAGTCTCCAAGGAGACAACTTCATCAAATTCATCAATCTAAGGGGTTGGGCCATCATTATAGGATGGTTGAGCTGGTGGATAAAGAACCAATTTCTTGGTGTCATTTCCATTGTAAATTAACATTTTTCTTGACTTGTAACCAATAAAGGCGTCAACAGTGGCCAACCATGGGTGGCCAATGATGAGAGAATGACCTCCCAAGTTGATTTTTGGCTATAAGACAATAAAGTCTGGTAGATATTATGAGGAATTAATAGTGATAACAAAGTCCTCAATAATCCCCTTAGGGTTAATAGTTAATCTATTAGCCATTTGGAAGATGGTGGGTGTTGGATGGAGATTGGTAAGTTTCAGTTGTTACATGGTCTCCATGATCATCACATTGATGGCTACACCCAAGTTAATTAAAGTATTGGATATGGGTTGGCCATGGATGCTAACATTAACTACAACACTTGTCAGATTAGAATATTTTGGGGAAACTATATTTCCTAACATAATGTCTACTAGTTTGCCAATGACCTTGACTATTTTACGATCCTTCTTCTTTCTTCCCAAATTTTTCAAACATAGCTCTTTAATAGCTTTATTGTAGATATAAACATACCTTATTTCTTGAAAGAGTGGGATTTTTATGCTATCCTAAAATATCAAATTTGGGCTCTAGTTTAAGACATGATGTTTAATCTCTTTGAAAAAGGAGGATTGTAATTTTTTTTTAAATTTTTTGGATGGACTTGGCTCAGGATTAGCCATGGGTGGTTGTGGTTTAGTATGGAGTGGAACTAGTTCAAAGTTTTATGTAATTATGGGTGAGGTTGGTTATGGAATAACATGACCTGAGTGAAGTTGAAATTGATTAGTATCTAAGGTGTATGTTGGATATTGCATTATTTCAATGGATTATGTTGGTTGAACTAATTTATTAGTAGAATTGGGGATGAGTTGGATGAGTAATTGTGTGGTTCAAATAGGTTGTTGAGTGTTTGGTATTATGACCTGTCATTTTGGTTGTTGCATTTGCTAACGAAATCCTTGATTACCTCTCCATTGTTATTTCCATGGATCAAAGGGATAAAACCATTGCTAGTTTTAGAATTGCCCAGGTTGAAGTTGTTCTCCATTCTGTTGCATCCATAACTGATTTTGGGGTAGCTTCTAATTTGTTTTAGACCAATTTTGATTGGGTATATTCATCCAATAACCATATTGAATATTATTTAAGAATAGATAATTTGCAAACATAGAGTTTGATGGCATACCTAATATTTGTACCCATGGTTTTCATTGAGCCACAAAAAACACTTGATTCTCATCTTCTACTATGGCATATAGCTCCACTATCTTAGGATTATCTTTAGTTATGATACCTACCCAAGATTTCATAGAATGGCATGTGTAATCTACCTTCTTTTTTCCACATTTAGGGCAATAAGTGGCTAAGGATTTTTTAGTTTCTTCTTGTTTCTTCCATGTATGTAATGTATCAAGCTGAGTAGCTAGGTGGTTAATAATTTCATGCTATATGTCCTAGAGTAGGTTGCTAACTTCACCTTTAGACAGTCTTATTATAAATGTTGCAGGAAGGGTTCTACCCCTACATTTGTTCATGGTTGATATGGAGCAGTTTGTAAATAGACCTATTAGTTCATCAAAAGGTAGTGTAGAAACATCACCACTACATATTAGATCTAGTGCCTCTAAATAATTATCTCTATTTCTTTTTAGGAATATTAGCTTGACTGATTCCTTGTCCATTGTACTCTACTTGGATTTTTGAAAGATAAACAAAAATATCTCCATAGATTCTTCCAATGACTCATCATCAATTTGTGTCATTCTGAATATGTCAACTCTCCTATAGTTCTTGCCCCTACAATAGTATTGGTATTTTGTTAGAAAATTCTCCTTCATTTCTTCCCAGGTAGAAATGGCATCCTTTCCAAGTCCCATGAACCATCTAAGTATTGCATATTTGAGTGTTTCTAGAAATAATTTGAGTTTCTGAGCATCTTAATTATATTCATAGCTATGGCATAGGATGTCAAACTTAAAAATAAATGTGTTTAGATCCTCATATGCTTTTCCCCTAAAATTAGGGGGGAAGAGTGAGTAATATTCTTCATGGGTACATTTCCATCAGGAGTAAGGATAGGAAATTTGAAATTAGTAGACTCATTAGTAATGTTTTCTTCATGGTGATCCCCCATGAATACTCTTTGTGTTGGTAGATTGGAGGTTGTTGCTACCCACTGCTCAAAATTCCTATCAATTCTTTGATTTACTAGGGTGTAGAAGATGGAGACTTTATCTTTTTTATTGATAATGTATTACTTCCTATACAATGGGGATGGTGTCAAGGTTTTTGAAGATTTAGCTAGTGTCTCAGCAAAGAGTCTCTCTAAATTGGTAGATTCTATTGGCTCGGTGTTTCTTCTAGGAGCAAAAATAGCCTTGAATGCCTCCTTAGCAAGAAATTTGGGCAATAGAGGGAAGCAAAATTTAGATTCCTAAGTATGAGGTGATAAGGTGGGAATTCTCAAAGGTTTTACATGTGAGTATTTACTAGGGGTATGAACCTCTTCAAGGTCTCCAGCTTGTGCTACCAGTCTAGCCAAAAATAATTGCTTCTCTACCTCTTCTATTAATAACTGTGAATGTTATTCATGAATTACTTCATGTTCCTCAGTTGTTGCATGATGAATTTTTGCTCTTTCATCAACGATTGATGATTTAGGAAAAAATGTTCCTATATAATCCCATTTGCTTTGCATACGTCAACCACCTTTTTTAAACTTTTTGCCCACCCTACCTATATAGGGTTAGTTATATGGGGTTTTTTTAAAATTTCCACCATCCTACATATAAAAAGGGAAATTTAAACTATTAAAACAAGAAACATTTAATCTAAATAATAGAAATCTTTGAAAATAAAAATAATAAACATCTAAAAATAATTTCTATCAAAATTGAATATTATAAGTGCTAGACACCCTTCCCCGACAATGGTGCCAAAAATGACTAGTAGTTAATTCACCATCAGATATAATTGTTTTGATTAAAATGAACAAGAAGAGTTACCATAGGCCTATACCTTCTACTTCATTTAAATATCAACCTGAGGATGTAGACTTGATGGGATGACAACAATATATGTGCACACTCAATATTTTAATTTGAACTTCTCTTAATTGTAATATAAGATGTTGAAGACATGTAGTAAATGAAATGATGGAATTAAATATGAACACAATACTATGAAATAAATGTTTATACATTGGAATCTTCCTTAAACAAATCTAAGCAAGAATGTAAATCACATAGTTTAGGAGTAAAACACATAATGCATAAAGAAATCAAATAACATGCTTAGCTATTTAAATAGGTTGGATTGTTGCTATAAGGATTACAAAGGGGGCCCTTCCTCCATCCATCTCTAGCTTCAATCCTTCCTCTCAAAACACTTAATTGAACTCAAAAATGCTTGTTCATATTAATAAAAAATGTAGTAATGAATTGTTGCAGGAAATTATAATAACAGTTACTTGACAAAATGTACTTTTGATAATATTTAATCAATATATACTATCTACCAAATTTGTTGTTTACATATTTATATACCATAGAGGAGATTATTTTATACAAAACAATGTATATTCTAATCTAAGAAAGATTCGATTTAAGATAACCGAAATTGGCTCCTTTTGTTAAATTCATCTTTCATGTGAATTTTGAAACATTGCTATAGGACATAAAAAGATTTTTCATTATTCAACCAATTCCTTATTTGGATCCATGAAGGTTATAGTTGTTTCTATGA
This sequence comes from Torreya grandis, assembly GCA_037957365.1. Classification (NCBI taxonomy): domain Eukaryota; kingdom Viridiplantae; phylum Streptophyta; class Pinopsida; order Cupressales; family Taxaceae; genus Torreya; species Torreya grandis. Next base: position 51,369 of record JARHVA010006122.1, on the reverse strand, counting down.
GTTAGTTGAAAGAGGAATCAAAATCTATTTATTCGTGGCTTTGGTTATGTAGTGGTTGTAGGATAGTCTGTGTAATGAGATTCCTTTCCTATAGAAATGTTATGTTGAATATACCTATTTCTCAAAAACATCCTTAAAACACATTATATAAAAAGCATCCTAAAGCAGTAGATAACTATCATATATTTAATTCTAATACATAATTCTAACTATTCAAAGAGTATGGGAAACATAATGCTATTTACAAGTTTATGACAATATGGAAGGAAACTTTATGAGAAAGTACTAAAAAGCATGGAAAACAAGTGTAATAGATGAGGACAAGAACATGAAGTTTATAGGGCTCATTAGTCACTACATAGTGAAATACACTCCTCTTTTGTTCTTTTGTGAAGAGAGCTTGTACTTTCACCCCCAAGACAGAATAGAACTATAGGGTTCGCTCCCTATATATAACTATATGGATCCATAAATTAGAAATTTCCCCCATGAAATCATGTGCAATCCTTTGACATAATTTATCCCATAATGTTATACACAAGTCCCATGCCTACTTGTATAATTTTATGTAATGGTCACCTTAGATCATAGCCTGTGCATAATACTATGCACTCAATACCTCATAGTCTTGTAATCTTCATAAGCATGACTACATTATTTAAAATTTGGCTCAAATAGATGCTAGCTTCCAATGGAGGAACTTGAGGTTGGATGTCATTGAAGATAACATGGACATTAACTATTTGGACCTTTTCCAACTACCATATTTGATAAGAGATTGGTGCACCTTTCAACATCCTCCTTGATAGTTATATAATAGTTAAAATTTCTCTTGTATTATTTACATTATACATGTAATATATTTATCTAGCCAAGTAGTTAACAATATAGCTAGATCAATTCCATTTTACATAGTTGTAATATAGATAACTTACTCCATGCATCTACTATGTATGCATGCATTCTATATATTATAATTTATTTTCCTTATTCTTTCATTTATGATAAGTAATAATTATATTAGATTGAAAGTGTGTTTGATTTTTCTATCTAAATACTCTCCATGCATTTACTCTTCACAACCAAACTTGGTTATCCCCTACACACTCGATCCCAGGCCCCATGGTGAGGATCATCTTGGACTACCTATCAACAATGATTAGGATTAAACTCTTAACCTAGGTTCAATACAATTTTAAAATATTATGGACCATTTAATATTGGAACATTATACCTCCCGATTTATACTCTACTAAGGGTGATCTATGGGCTTTAGCACATAGATTATTTATAACAAATGTGTTTGTTAATGTCAATTAAATAAAAAATTTAATCCTAATTTAGAGCCCAACTAAAAACATCAACATTATTTCATATTTCAATCAAATTATAACATAAGTATCCATAAACATTTAACTAAACCTAAAAATATGCAATATAGTAAATCAAACCTAATTAATTTTTTATGGCTAGAGAAATAAATGAAAAAAGAGGGTTTACAAAAGTATATTGATTTTTACGAGATCTAGAGACAATTATTAAAGTCTAAAAAAAATTAGGGTTTTGTAAAAATATAATGAGAATCATGAAAAATCATGGTGAATAAAGGACTTTATCCAAACCATCAAGTTTAATTTATTATTAGAATCATATTAAGTATAGTTATGGGAAGTGTTAGGGAGACACAACTATTTTTTATGACTATGTTTGTAAGATTCAATGCTCTAAAAACTTCTCGTAGTTTTCTAAAATCTCACATTGATCAATGGGAAATTACACTTTTCCAAACCCTACTTGAGTAGTTGAACCTAAAAATGATAAGGAAAATAATGTGTTTTTGTGGTTGTGTTACACTAGAGAAAATATATATTATTTGATATTTTTTAGGCCCCTTAATGATGTACACTATTAATAAAACATAAAAATACATGTAAAAATTATTTATCCATGTAAAACAATGTGATTCAATGTTTTGTCACTAGTAAATTGAGTGCTACACTAAATGATCTTTAAATGCTTGCTTAAATTTTGTATAATTATTATAAATGCTCAATCATTGTGATAATAAATGTTATAGGCTCTTTCATATTATGTATAGATGTGAAAGTACACTAAGATATTTTTATATTTATAGATCATTTGAATCTAAATTAGGATCATATTGATGCAATAAATCAACATCATAAGATAAAAAAAGTGAAGAAGACATGACCATAAGTCATGGGTGTGTTTTACCCCTTTTTATATTTAATTAACTTGTGCACTTATTTACTACATGTTTTGCCACTTTAGCCTATCCTAAGCACAAAAGAGGACCTATTTCTATCTTCAAACCATCATTTGTCACATATAAAATTTTTATGATTGCTAAAAACACCATTATTCATATGTATTCCTTAACCCAGATCCAAAACCCAACACCTTTCCCTAAGGGATAACAACACCCAATAAGGTCAATAATGGTAAACATTATTGTCCTTATCCAATGTTTATGTACTTATCTCACGAATAGTCAATTTTTCACATTAAACCCTCCCACAGGTCATATTTCATGTTTTTAGGCTTCCTAGTTTGTGGCCATCACTTTTGGATTTTTATAAAGGTAGACTCAAGTCACTTATTACTTTACTTTGAAATTTTAATTCAAAGGCTCACTTAAACAATTACAATTTGATCAAACATTCCCTATTCTTACTAATTCAATTTTTAAGCATATCAAGTAGTCCTCAACCAAGTCACAAGCTTATTTTGTGTATCCATTAATGATCCTAAAAAATGGCTCATTATATCCATGAAATAACATCTTTTTTCCTTGCATAAGAAGTGGATATAAATGTAGTTTCTAAACTTATAGTTTGTTTAGAATAAAATATAAAGTATATATCATGGCTATTTCTTTAGAATTCATTATTATCTTGTTGTTATCTATTTATAGTAATGATGGGAAAATATGTCAATATGTGAATATGTAGTCCATACTAAGATATCAAAGATGGAGTATGAAGAGTAACCATTTCAAGAACAATGTTGGAGTAGTTTCAGAGTCTTTTACAGTAGCTTGTAAAGAAGATATAACATTTTATCCAAGATTTATAATTTCTTAATAGCTTTAGACTGAGCTTCATACTCACCCAGTAGCTTTAGACTCAACTTTGGACTTGGCCATATTAGAGTTGTTGCCAGAATTCGGATAATGTGAATGCAATGGAGACGTGATCACATGAGATGAAGCAAGTGCACACCACATACATGCTAAAGTAATTTGAAATTATACAAGAAGATAAACTGCACAAGATAAAATAAAGAAAACCAAAATCTAATTAACATGAGATGGCCAAAGTGAATAATACATATAGGAGAGCAAATAACTCCTCCACAAAAGGTGGTCAAGGCACCATAAGAATAGACTGTAACTCCTTCATGAAAGGTGGTGACAAGGTGCGAAGAATAGAGAAGTAACTCCCCTCAAGGGAGTTACTTATGACATTCTTATGACACCTATGACACATCTATGACACACATCTCTACATAAGCTAGCCTATCCCACAAATGTAGGAAAACTCCATGTATGCACAGAAATACAATTTCCCTAATTAAAAATAGGGAAACATAAAAACCTACACTAATACCCCCCATAAGTGCAGCTTAGGTGGGTAGTGTGGAAATATAAAATGGGTTTTGGCAACTAGGTTTGATGAGGTACCCATGTACAAATGCAATCTCCCATAAGATAGAGAAAAGGAGAAAACCTGTAGGAAAAAACTCCCCCTCCAAAAGAGAGACATAGAAGAAAGAAGAGGCTAGTGCCCCCACCCCAAAGATGATGCTGCTACAGATGTGGACTACACCCCAAGAAGAGCTCATGGATGAATGAACTTGCTTTCAGTGAATGTTTTGGTGAAGATGTCTGAAACCTGCTCTGAAGACTAGAAAAATATCAAGTCAATGACCTGATTATGAATAAGCTCCCGAATGAAATGCATGTGAATCTCTATGTGCTTGGTCTGCTAGTGCTGAACTGGATTCTTGCAAATTTGAATGGTACTCTGGTTGTCACAATAAATGATGGTGGGCTACCTGATAGGAATGCCAAACTCAAAAACTATCCCCTGAAGCCAAATAGCCTCAGTAGCTACATTAAGAGCTCCCCTGTACTCTACCTCTGTGGATGATATAGCAATAGCATTCTGCTTCTTGCTAGACCAACTGATAGGACCAAAACCTAGAGAGAAACTGTAACCAAAAGTGGACTTGCGAGTCTATGAATCACCAGCCCAGTCTGAATCTGTATATCCAATCAAGTCAACCTCTATGCCAAATATGTAATGAATCATGTATCTATGTGAACCCTATATTAATGCAAGATCCTCTTAGCTGCTTCCCAATGTAGCTCATGAGGTTCCTGCATAAATCTAAAGACAAGTCCCACTGTATATGATATGTCAGACCTAGTGTGAATCAAGTAGATGAGACTACCAACAAGTTGTTGATATTGAGTGACATCTACCAATGGTGAAGAACAATCAGCCTCAAGCTTGACTCTTGATAGAAAGGGAGTCAGAGATGGCTTGCAATCAGCCATGTGAAACTGAGACAATAAATCAAGAGCATACTTAGGTTATCTAAAAGAAATCCCTAAATCTGATTGTGAGATCTTGATGCCAAGGAAGTAGTGCAAAAAACTCAAGTCTGTCATGTCAAATCTATCCTAGAGAGAGGCCTTCACCATTGTAATAGCTGATGAAGAACTCCTAGTGATCAAAAGGTCATCAACATATAGAACCAAAATTAGGAGTGAATCATCCTGCCACAAGAAGTAGACATTGGGGTCAGAATGTCACCTAGTGAAACTTGCTATGAGAAGGAAGGAATCCATCTTGGCATACCAAGCCTAAGGGGCCTATTTGAGGCCATAGATAGATTTCCTAAGTCTACATACTAAGGAAGAATCCTGAACAAATCCTAGCAGCTACTCCTTGTAGATCTCCTCCTCTAGGTCTCCATGAATAAAGGCACTTTTCACATCCATCTGGTGCACATCCCAACCATGTGATATGGCAATAGCCAAGGTGAGTTAGATATAAGTCATCTTTACAATAGGTGCAAAGGTCTCTGAGTAGTCAATGCCTGCCACTTGTGGGAAACCCTTGGTGACCAATTACACCTTGTACTTATCAATCAATCCATCTGCTACACACTTGTTCTGATATATCCACCTACATTGAAGCATCTTTCTTTCCTTAGGAAGTGGTGAAGTCAAATCCCAAGTGTGATTTTTGATTAAGGAAGAATATTCTTCCTCCATAGCACTATCCCACTCAGGTACCCCAGATGCCTCTCAAAAAGTTTGTGGATCTAAAATTGAAGCAAAGAAGGCATGTGGATCTCTTTGAAAATCCCCCTAGTATGTTTTCCATTTGTGGGATCTCTTGCCCAAGTGCCATCACTCTCAAGTGTCTATCTAGCCCAAAGTGGCTCAAAAGTGGGTGAGTCATGTGCTAAATACTCATCCTCTAAATGACTAGAGGTAGATGACCCTACATCACTATCCTCACTGTCTGAACTCAAAGAATAAGAAGATGTCTCTGGCTCAAGAACTTGCTATGGCTCATCTGAATCTGATGAGGAATCATCATGAAGAAGTAGATCCGATGAGGGAGAAGAAGTGCCAAGTGTTGAGTCTCTAGGACTCTCTTAAAAGTGGACACTTCTCTCAATGAACAACTCATGAGTGATCGGGTCTAGAAGGCGATACCCCTTAATACCATCTGGATATTCTACAAAGATGAAAGGCTTGGACTGATGTTCCATAGCTTTGCATTTCTTCTTCAGAATGTGGGCCATGGCTAGGGATCTAAAAACCCTGAGGTGCTCAACATTAGGTTTCCTTTTATGCCAAGCTTCAAAGGGTGTTATCCCTTTCAAAGCTTTGTGAGGAACCCTGTTTTGAATGTAGCAAGCACAATTGATGGCTTCAGCTCAGTACTGTGGTGCTAAGGATTTGGAGTGAATCATATAGCTACCCATCTCTTTTAAGAACCTATTTTTGTGTTTTAAAACCCCATTCTATGGACTATAAGTGACTATGCACTGCAAATCAATCCCCTCTGTGGTGCAAAACTACTCAAACATGTTGCTGACATACTCCCCTCCATTATTAGTTCGAAGAACCTGATGGATTTCTCATTCTATTTCTCAACAAGAACCTTGAAGTCTAGAAAATTTTCAAACACTTTAGACTTTTGTTTGAGAAAATATATCCAAGTGTACCTAAAGAAATCATCAATGAAATTGAGGATGTACTTGGCCCTTGTGAAAGATGGTTTGGGAAAGGGTCCCGATACATCACTGTGGACTAACTCCAAAGGTTGTGAAGCCCTCCAAGCTTTGCTTTTCTCAAATTTTGCTTTGGGATGATTCCCAAGGGAGCACCCCTCGCAAAGTCCTTTTGAGAATTAGACACGAGGCAAGCCAATGACCATGCCATTTTTGCAAAGTTGTTCAAGGTAGTGGTAGTTAAGGTGGCCAAACCGCTCATGCCACAATTTGCTAACTTCATCTGAATGAGTCAACAATGTTGTTGGAGAAGAATTAGGTGAAAAATGTGAGAAGCTATATAACCTAGCTTGGTGATCTCCCCTACCCACTGCCACTGTAGTATCATTATGCAACTCCTTAATACCCACTAAATTTGGTGAAAACTCAACTCTCATGCCCTGACCAATGTGAGTGATTTGGTACACTGATAAGAGATTGGTTGAAATAGAAGAAACACTTAGAACATTATTGAATGTTACTCCTTCCATTTCAACTGACCCTCTCCCTACAATAGAAACTGATGTGTCATCACCCAAACTAATTGAAGTCATGCTACAAGGCTCTAAAGATGAAAACTCAACTAGTGAAGAGCCCATGTGATGAGAAGTACCTAAATTAATGACCCATGATGATGTAGAAGCTATAGTAGCTACAAGGGCCTTACCATTTTCTTTCTCCTTACCCTTGCCTTCTGCCTTGGTAGAATCTTGGGTAGATGAATTCTGCTTGATGGACTCAGGAACACCTATGTTGTGCTTCTCTAGAAGATAAGTTAGGTGATCTATTTGTTTCTTCATGCATTTGTGTTCATAATGCCTTGTATTTTTACAATAGGCACAATTAACCTTCTCCTTCTTAGGTTTAGCATTGGAGGAGGAAGACTCAGTGTTTTTTTGGTAGGATTGTTGTTTTCTTTCTTCTTCTCCTAGTCCTTGTTTTTTTCCTTCTTCTCCTTTATTGAAGTCTTATCCTTACCATTTCTAGCTATCAAAGCTTGGGGTTGAGTAGACTTCATTGTGCCCATTTGAATTAGCTTATCTTGCTCCCTAGTCAAGTTGGTAATGAATGAATCCAAAGAAGGCATTTTCCATGTAGTGCCAAGGGCACTTTTTGTGGCATGGAAAGTGGAGACAAAGACTTAATAACTTGGACCTAACTTTGTGAGAATAGAAAGGATGAGTTGATCATATTTATTCTCTATCCCACATTCTTTCAATTTCAATCTAAGGGCCTTATACTTAGTGAAGAAGTCCTGTAGGGTATCAAAGTTGCTAGGACTTAGACTTATGAGTTTGTTTTCAAGCTCATGTCCTATCATCTCATCAAGCTTCCCAAATAAGAGTTCTATGGTGTCCCATATGTATTTGGGAGTCTTGGAGGTTTCTAAATGGAAGAGAAGTTTTGGAAACATAAAAAAGTTTAGTAATCCATATGCTTCATCACTACAGTTGTACCACTTGACCTTTTCAGCATCAGTGTTGGGTTTTACTTCAGTACCCATGGTAATCTTATACAACCCTTTGCTTCTAAAAATGATTGAAATTTTAACCTTCCATTCATGATAGTTGAAGGGTGTTAGAGGTTTAAGTTGAAAATAATCCATTTTAATCTAAATTTAGGTGAAGTTGTGTTGACTGCAAGTTGTGAAATTATACAGAAAGGAGAATGAAAGCAAAGATTTACAAGTTGTGAAAAGTAATCACACCCCCCAAAATATTGAGCCCCCCCCCCCCAAAATATGAAATTTCATGCTCAAAAGACATTGAGCTTAGCTGAGAATGCATCTTAGAGCAATCAGTGCAAGACTATAAGCAAACATGACATCAGACTCAACCGAAAATGCGTCCCAGGAGACCCAAATTTTAGGCACTTTATAAACTAGTGTATTTTTGACAAATAAAAAGACTACACTATGGAGAATTTAATTTCAACGCTTTTACAAAAAATGGCACCCAAATCTGAGCTACTGTTTGCAAGATATTAAAGGTTCAATTTTCTCATAAACTAGTGTTTTTGCAAAAAAAAACTAAAACATTAAAAAAATTCATATTTTGAGAGAGAAAGTGGCCTTCCAACCACTCATTGGATTTGGCACAGAGCGATAAATCCAAAGAAAAAGGTCTTTGGGAAAGAAAGTTTAACTGATTGTCTCGATATGCATGAAAGCATGTTTACCTTCCTCTTTTAGTAAAAAAATACAACTAGTAAGGCAAAAAACGAATTTCCAGCTAGTTTTTTTTTATTTTTTTTATAAGAGGAAAGAATGGTGGATAGTTGTTGTTGTGATGTCTTAGGCCTTGATAGGCACTGCCAAGAAGATGAGATCAGGGCTTCACCAATGAACATGCACCCTTCCAACACTTCTAATGCAATGCAGATTTTAGCACTTCCAACACAGACTGCAGACTTAACACTTCCAGCACAGACTTTACCACAGAAGAGACAAATCAAGTGTAGAAAAGAAATTCCAAGTGTAGAAAAAAGGACACCTAGTGACTAAGGGTCCACATGGGACACCAAACTAGAAAATAAAGTGCCATTTAAAAAAAAAAGATCTGATTTGCTGGCAGAAAATAGAAAAATAATAATCTCCAGACCTTTCAATGCACAGCAGGTCTGGCATGCAGAATAAGACCAGAATAAGGCACTATTTTCAAAAAAATATAGTCTTGATTTTTGCTAAATGTTGGACATTGTACAGTTTCTTGGCATGGCTGATGCTTGGCATGGTTGTCTGATGGCGTCGCTGATGCTGCTCCTCCCTCTACTCCCTGCACACAACAATGGCACCCAAGCTGAAGCCAAACTAGCACCTGAAGTTGCTGTTGCGCCTATAAATATTGAAGAGAAGATAGCCAAGACACCCAAAGGCCAAGGATTCCAAGGAAAAGATACAAGAAATGATATTGAAAGTTTTTTATTTATTTTAGATTAGATTTAGAAATAAAAAAATAAAGAGAACTCCACTCCTCTTGATTTCAAAATAAACTAATAGCATAACCAGACACACAATTACCGGGTTGGATCTGATACCATATCGGAGTTGTTGCCAGAATTTGGATAATGCAAATGCAATGGAGACGTGATCACACGAGATGAAGCAAGTACACACCACATAGATGCTAAAGCAATTTGAAATTATACAAGAAGATAAATTGTAGAAGACAAAATAGAGAAAACCAAAATCTGATTAACATGAGATGGCCAAAGTGAAGAATACATATAGGAGAGCACATAAGTAACTCCTCCACAAAAGGTGGTCAAGGCACCCCAAGAATAGACTGCAACTCCTCCATGAAAGGTGGTGACAAGGTGCTACGAATAAAGAAGTAACTCCCATCAAGGGAGTTACTTATAACATTCTTATGACACCTATGACACATCTATGGCACATATCTCCACATAAGCTAGCCTATCCCACAAATATAGGAAAACTCCATGTATGCACAAAAATATAATTTCCCTAATTAAAAATAGGGAAAAATAAAATCCTACACTAATAGGCCAGTAGCTACGGACTCAACTTTAGATTAGCTATGGACTAGCTTTGAGCTCACCTAGTTTATATCTATAGACTAGCTATATAATCACCTAGTTTATAGCTACGGACTTCCATAGGTGAACTATATACTTTCACAAACTTGCTATGATCTACGATTGAACCGATATAGACTCATTTGAAAAGGGTTATAAAGCATTCTAATTATTTTTGGTCTATTCTAAGATCATTGAGATAATTTACAACTATCATAAGAATGTTTTCCATTTAGAGTCTTTCTATATATATATTTCTATATATAGACTTTTCATTCATAGATTGTATCTAAAAATAGATTTTTATACTTTCATTCCAATAAATAGCTATCTCTATATTTTTTCAAGATTGAGATTATGTTGTATTCTTATTATAAATATCTCTCTCCATATTTTGTGGAGATTGAGATATGATATAATATCTATGTTATTACTCCTGAATTAGGAGTTGGTTGGAAGCATGGGATTATAAACATAACCTCCCACATCTGAATGTAATCAATCAATATAGTTTTCTCTCCATCATTCTAAGTATTATATTCTAAAGTTTGTATTCTGAATAAACCCTCTCCCAAGGAATGAATTGGCCACTCATTCCAAGGAAGTTAGATCAATGTATTTTTATATATTTCTTTATTTTGTAATTATCATTTTGTTGTAAATTTTTATTTTATTTATTTGTGTCTGTAACTATTTTTTACATTTTATTGTGAACCTGCAGGTATTTTATTTGTTTATCATTTATTTTCAATTTAGTAATTTACTTTCTTGTAAGTGTGATTTAATTTCTGCAAGAGTTCTTTTCAATTAATGCAAGTGTGGAGTGTGGTAGAAGGGACTATTTTTTAGAGATCTATTTCTCCTATTGCATATTTAATTTAGACACCAACCATAGATTAATACTATTAAATAAAGGGGATTGATAACCCCGATCAACCATAAGTCAATCATGATCAAGTATTTAATCTGATTCTAGATGCATTCATATAGTCAAAGGAGCACAATTGTACAAAGCATTCTATATGGGAGAACTACATCTGGTTTGATTTCCCTCCTTGGAGTATTGGATATGGAGGTAGTGTTTAGTCATCATGGGGGTGATCAGATTTAGTTCATCTTGACTACACTCCTCATTTTACTATTTATAGGTCTTTGAATCATTTCATGTCTTATTAAGATTTACAACTTAGAGAAGTTATCCATAGGTATTTCTCACACTTCTAAAGAAAAAATCAATGCACACATAACTAATTCTAATTGTCACATGTGATTGTTCTCTATTTTTTTAATGAAAAAATAAATAATTAGTAAATAGGTTAAATATTACTATGTGTTCATATCTTGAATCAACAATCCTATTATTGCATAACCTCAAATGTAGCTTTTGAGTGGTTTCTGGGTTTGTCCTTGTTTTCCTATTTTTGCATAATATAAGTCAACACAATCAATTAGATGGACAAAAATAACTAAGTTCATATTTCATTTAAATAGTTAGCCTTATTTTCAATCATCTCATTTCATCTATTTCAATCTTTTACTTTCAATATGTTGTTTAACATTGCATTTAAAACACCCTATGTTATTCTATTATATTTAATTGAATTATTTTATCTTAGGATTTTAGATCTAGTTTACACATTGTACATATCATATTATGGATATAGTGGATGAGTAATTTGTATTTCAATCATTTATTATTTTTATTGCATGTTGTTTTAATTTAATCAATAAAATCATTCATACTCATGCAATAAGATGAATCAGATCACATGCTAATATATAAGTGCCATTAATTTTATTTTATTTTATAATCAAGTATAACATGGGAACATGAGCAAGAATTAATTCAAGATTCTATAAGGTCTCCTCTTAACTCTCAATATGGTGATATTTAATAACAAATGAAGATAATAACATGTCCTTCCTTGAACCCCTCCACCTCCCACATATCCTCTTGATGGTGTTTGTATGCATATTCAACCCAAAGTACCTAGGATTTGTGCTTATGAAGTCCTTAAGGATCAAACCATCACCATGAACAAGTCAATAGAGGAATTTCAAAATAAAATCAACATTTCAATTCAAATATCACATCATGAGAAAGTAATAACATATATATATATATATATATATATATATATATATATATATATATATATATATATATATATATATATATATATATATATATATATATATATATATATATATATATATATATATATATATATATATATATATATAATCTAGAGTATGTTAATGTTAATAATGTATTTGTATATTCATCTAGTACTTTTGTGCCTAATAAGACTTCATATCAAGATTGGAATCCAAAATAGAATACATCTACAACTATAGATTAAAAAATTGAACAAAAGTCTAACAAAATTTCATGTGATATTTTAAGAGAAATTATTTGAAACAATTTGATCAAATTACCTCCTATGCATCCTCTAAGAAGATCAAAATACTATAGTGCATGTCATATAATGCATGGGCATCATATAATTTTTTTTTAAAACTTTAAAAGATAAAATAAAAAAAGAATTGATAGTGGTGATATTGTAATCGATACATCAATCAAGCAACCCACTTAAATTATGATTGCATCTCCTAATGAACAAGTGAAAGTAGAACAAGCGTCAAAATTAAAACTAGTGTAAAAGGAACAAAAACAACTAGCATGGATATAAAAGGATAATTTATAATGAAAATAGTTACAAATGGAAAAAATAGAACAGGAGAATCTTGACAAAGTAAAATTAGAGCGAGAAATATTACATAAGAAATAATATGAGAAATAAATATTTCAAAAATAACAATTACAAAGTGAATAATTGAAAAAATATAAGGTAATAAAAGAACAAATTGTGAAAGAATAAGATAAGTTACAAAAGCTACATAAAGAAAAAGATACATTATTAAAATAAAAGTTGTAAAAAATAAATTCAAGATAAACAAAAAATAATTATTTAGAGAAGGTTTCTTTCCAAAGAGGTTCAAAAATAAGAGATGTGATTTATTACTTTTGGGAATAATGGACTTTTATTCCTATTTAATAAACAAGTCTGAATAGATAAAATCAATAAATAATATGCAATAATTAAGCCACTAGCTTGTGTAAATAAATTATATTTTTACCTTTTTTTAAAATAGTAATAAGAGAGAGAAAATATGACTTAGCTTATTCTGGACTATTATGACTGAGACAAAGTCTGATACTAGAGGAATAAGACTAGGACATTACCACAAACAAGAATCTAGAGTTCGTTTCTTGATTGGACAAGGCCATAAAAAATAGGACACCTTGTTGTCTGATGTTGTAGTCCTGGTCTTGCCATTATTATCCCAATTGCTCATAGAGATCTATTTTTTTTGGTTTTGTTCATAGCATCTGTGTGAGCCTATGTACCAAATTTTAGATCCTCTTTATCAATATAACTCCTTATAGATCTAATTCTTCGTGTACTTGTGTCTTTTATGAAATTAAATAGAATTTTGGCATATAGGGAAAAGGGGTTAGTGTGTAAAAGATATGCTAGACGTACTTCACACCCTATGTGTGGCCATGCTTCCTACATACCAATACTTCAAGGAGGGATCAAGGTATATATAGTTCTCCCATTGAAGTGCTTGGTGAAATATTTTGATGAAAATGCAAGTAAATGCAAAACCAGGTGTACTTAGAATGACTAGAGACTGGTGTAAAGGTTTGAATAAGCTTCAAATACTATATTAGATGGTTGTATATAAATAATAGGGAAGAGTGATTGAGTAGTCTTACTTGTATTCTTTATTCTCTGTTATAAATGAGTACCAACCCTTCTAAATAGACTTTGAATGGATTTTTATAGGGGATTTAATGATCAAGGGTTAAATAAATTCACATTAGGCTGACATGAATTAGGATAAGGATCCATGAGAAAATAACCATTAGAATCCAAATTGCACTTGGACAATAATGCCAAAAATAGGACACCCTGAGCCTCAACGTTGTAGTCCAAGTTTGGGCACTATTGTCCAAGGAACAAGAGACTTGGGGGGATGGATTTATCATGGAAAGAACAACCTAGATTAGTAAGGGTTCAATCTAAAAGGTTATATATGACTAATCAAATTTGAAAACATGCCTATGAGGGTCATAAGAGCAAGCAACATGAACCTATGGACTGGGTGTCATTAGCCATACTCAAGTTACCAAATTTCATATTTTATATGACTACATTTCCCCCCTTTTATTCTAGTGATTCAACAAATCAAAATACTAGGATAAAAGAAAAATAGGAAGCATACCTGAACTTACCTACAAGGGTGAAGCTCATGAGGTTGTGTGATGTTGGATGTACATAGAGAGAGCATGATATGAAGTGTGAATCTATTGTGATGTTGGATTATGTTTGGTGTGTACTGAGTAATGTTGGATGATGTGATACCAAGAGTAATATTAAGAATAGATTTGAGTACTTAATTCCCTAGAAGTGGCTCAAGAATGCAAAGGTAGGCCCTTTAGATTCATCATCACATACTAAGTGAAGCTAACAAATCATGGGTGTATCAATCAATGTTTGGACTGTGTATCCAATCCCTCTAAATAGGTGGCTCAATAATACAAAAGTTATCCCTTTGGCTCTATTGTTGCCCCATAAAGTGAAGCTATGAAGTAATAATAGTATGGAATAGATGCCATATGAGATGGCTCCTGAAGCCCATGATTGTACTTTTATCTAAAAATGTTGGCATGGATAGCCAAATGTATTCTAGAAACTAGGCCACTCTTGGCCATTTTAAAATATGGAGATTGGGCTTATATGAAAGCCACTCTAAAACTATTGCAATAGGATTATGTGGAAGTGAACTCAAGAACTCGAGAAGTTAAGATTATACGAAATAAAAAATTAAAAAAGGATGCCAACCACCTACAGATGGAGTAAGGCATGTAACTACTAAGAAATGCTTGGAAAATATACTAAACTTAGAAAAAGGGGAGGATCAATATGCCATGCACATTACCCCCAATCACTATTGTCTGGAATATGGATTTTGATATAGAAGTTATATCAATTTCCTAATTTAAAACTAAAAGTGAGAGCCATCATACCGCACATGATGCCCCTATATCTAGATTCTTTGAGAAAAAATTATACTGAAACATGTTGAATCTAGACTATGTTGTGCTGACAATCCTATAACTAAACTCACCTTTCTATTGGTTTCTGAGAAAACTATTTTTTATATTATTTAGATAGGAGTGATGAAAATAGGACACCCTTCTATTTGGTGCTTTAGTCCAATTTTGGAACTATTTTCTAGGGTTAAATATGATGACTATTTTGGATTCTCTGATATTTACTTGGTCTGTTCTACCTAGTCTACTATCTGGATTCTATTTTGAGTGTTCTAAAAACTATTTTTTTGACTGTTAAGAGATATGATCTCTATGATAAAACCCTTGTTTATTGCCCCCTCTTTTGGGGTAAGAATGATGATATTATAATTACTTCCCTTAGAAAAATGAGGCCTATAAGTGTGTTAATCTAGAAATATACATGATATAAAAATGATAATTAATAATATATCTCAAGATATAGCATGTTTTATATTGAGATATTGTTAGATCAATAGGGGTATTCCTAAATAGATATAGTTTAATATCATGTGCAATATATTGAACTATAATCAAAAGTGTTAGTTGTTATCAAGGAGGGATAGAGTTGTTGATGCTTGGATTTTCACCCTTGAGGAGATGCTCATCTCTCTTCATCCAAGTGGAAAAATGGAATCATTTCTCTTGCTATGGGTGACAATTTCATTGAGATGAATCTCTAGATTAAGGGTTAGCTCCCCTTGATGCACCTTTAAAGCTCTCTCTAATCTATTAATTGTGTATGAAAAGGGTAAAGGAAAACCACTACGAAATAAAATGGTGATGCACTAATATTTGGTATCCTCCTATTTGATTGAAACCACTACCTTAAAGACAAAATAAGGTGTTTTCTTGCATAGGACTCACAACTTAGGATCCATTGCTACATCAGTATTTTATATGATAGATTCAAGAAGGTATCTAATCCTTAATAAGGAAATGAATAATCCAAAGAAAGATACAGTCATGAATCACTTCTCATATATATCTACACTTATAAAAGAATACTAGAAAATACCTACAACAATCTTCTTTCTGTAAATTGGTAGACCATCAAGACTACAAGCTAGAAAAGATAATCTTTCACTATACTAGACCAATAATGACTCAATAATTACTCAATATGATAGTATATGAGAGAAAATCACACTTGTGTATCTCTTCAAAAGTTATTTGAGTGTAAATCTAGCTAGATTTTCCCCAATAACCAACATAGGATGCAAAATGAGCCAAGAGAATGCATATATATAGCCTTAAGAGGTAGAGAAATCAAAGGAAGTCTAAGGGTCACTAATATATGTGTCATCTCAAGAAAAATAGTTACATTTGCATGTGGGAGAGAGTTGGGTGAGATATTCCATGTCACAACTGAATAGATACACTAGTTACAATTCATCACAATATTAGTTACATTGGTCACAATTGAACCAAAGCCTCAATTACATTTTATTACAATTGAAACAAAGCCTTAGTTACATTTTGTTATAACTAAAACAAAGCCTCGGTTATATTTTGTTACAATTGAAACAAAGCCTAAATTTAATTTTCCACTTGTTACCTTTATCTTTGCTTTCCAATTCTTACTGAGTCTTTTTTTGAAATTCCAATGGCTAGTCTCTGCAGTTTGAAATTGATGTGTTGCAGGCCATCACTCCTCAGGCATTTCTTTCAGACATTTGTTTTTGGACCTTTTCTTTAGAAAAATTATCCATGGCTATTTGTTTTTGTTTATTTCTTTAGACCTTTTTTTATGTCTTTTCCTTTGGGCTCATTGCTTGTTCATTTCCTTCGAATAAAAATTCTGAAGGAGTTCTTCCAGAGCTCCTCTTTAGTCACTTCTCCCCATCCTTTCCTACAACCTTTTTATGAGGAAAAATTTCTCATTTCCTTTAGATAAATTGTGTGAAGTAATTCCTTTGGATTTTATACTAAGTGCCATCTACAAAAATAAAAAGTGCCCTTTGGCTTGTTGAAAACATACATTCATAAAAATACAAGTGACCCTTCAGACTTCTTGAAAAGGTCCACTTTCTTGAAGAAACAATAATTTGGAATTTTTGGAGATGAATCCCTCAACTTTTTTTATCTCTTTCTCTTCGGCCTTACTATAGATACCCTTCATAAAAGTGGTCACATATCCTTCATAAGATTGAAAATGATCCTTTGAAAATGCAAAACTTTGAAATAACCCTTTGGTAATTTTGAAATGGTCCACATTTTCTCTAAAATAATCCTTTAGATTTTTTGAATAGGTCCCTTTATAAAGGCAAGCCTCCTTAAAAATAAATTCAAGTTTCCACTTAGCCTAAAAATATCCTTTGGAAAAATTGCAACATACCCTTTGGAAAAATGAAAATGCCCTTCGAAAAAGTTGCAAGGGTCCTTTTTGGCTCAAAGATATCTTTTAGAGAAATTGTAAAGTACCTTTTAGGAAAGTGAAGTGGACCATTTCTTGTGATAAAGATACCCTTTGGTAAAGTTGAACATACCCTTTAGAAAAAGTTGCCTTGGGAAATTTTTCTTAAAGAATTCTACCGAATGAAAGTCTGAAAGAAATATGCTTAAGGAAGAAAGCCTCAGATAAAAAGTCTGAAAGAATTCAACAAAGGCTTAGAACAAAAACTTGAAAGAATTTATTGCAAAGGACTTAGCCAAAATACTAAAGAACAAATATTTCAAAAGGAAAACACTTGGGTTTTGTATATGTTAAAGACTTCAACTTTGTATAAGAATACTTATTCCAAAAAAAAAAAACTAAGTACTGGACCTAGCCAAAGATATAGACTTAGATAATTTTTTGCAAATAGGGGTGCCCAATTTTGTCCTAAAGGACCAAAATTTGGTCAAAAAATGGTGAATCACAGGGTTAGTATGCCTGCTATACTAACCAAACTAGTATCCTTATAATCCATTGGACATGGATTTAATTAAGGATTGAAATGAACTAGAAACCTTGAACATGATTCAAAACTTGATCAATAAGACAACCATTGACTACCTCAAACACACAAAGGAAAGAGTCACACAACAAAGACCAAATCAAACACACATGTACTACCTAGAACTTAGGAAATACAAGACACAACAAAAAGAAATCTAATTATGTATAGCGAAAAAGATATGCTCTTCCCCCTCCTAGATCAAAGGGACAACTTCTTAGGTCTCTTCCATGGAAAGAAACTTCCTAATGCTAGATAAGTGGTTATTTGGAGTAGGAGATTTTTAACTCATCCTTGTTGCTTATGACCTTGATTGGCATGTATCTAAGTGGATCAGGGTCAAACATGTTTCCAACATACATGCACTCATCTTGATCTTTGAAGCATGTCTCATGCTGGTCCTTCATGTTAGTGTAGTCCATCAATGGATCAATGGCTGCTATCTCATCATCATAGGGTTCATTTGGCTCATGACCCTCTTGGTATGCATCATGGACCAACTCATTATTTTCTATCTCTTTGATAAGCTTATCAAACTGATCTCTTGCTTCATCATAGATCTCTTAAAGAAGGGTGGCTAGTGTGATGTTTGAGCTGAGATAAAAAAATTCTAGTTCTTTCTAGAAATCATCATTTTCTCACTCAGGAATTCCTTCTTCAAATCCTTTATCAAAACAATCATAATTATCTCCTTCTTACTCAAAAACAAAAGTATCTAACTTCTCAAAAACAAGGGTCTCCAGCTATTTGACAACATTCTCTTGAACCTCATTCAACTTAGGTCCCATGGCTCAGTCATTATCTTCATCAAAGAAACAAGAAGGCTCATCAAACAAAGGGGAAGAGAGCTCACCATGATCACATTCTCCATCCAATGTTGACAAGTGAAAATTTTCAATCTCATCTTCATATTGCTAGAACATTTTCATGTATGTGTGACCTATATCTTCTCCTTGAATCATGTCACCTTCAAGAGTTACTTCTTCAACCTTATTTTCATGGAAACCTCCTACAACAACCACCTATTGAGATATGATTTGAGCATGTTCATCTTTGATAATTATTTCCACTTCATGCTCAAAGTGATAATCACCATGATGATGTTCATATGGAGTACTTATGATGATCTCATATTCATTGTCTTTCATGATATCCTCTTGATCATCCAAGAATTATATTTTCTCTTGCTCACTTGCCTCCGTTAAAACAAGTTCCTCTTTAGGATGTAATGAAATGAGGGGTAAATGGATAGGTTCATGAGTCTAAAATGTAGGAGTTAGAGTATAAAAGGTAATGAAAGATGAAGGGAGTGAAAATGGAGTATGGGATGAAGGAGAGGATGTAGGAATAAAATTTCCAAAGAGGCAAGCACTAGTGAACTCAAAATCAAACTAGGAATGAGAAGTGAGGTTTTATTTGAGAAGCTCATGAGGAAGAGGAGGTAAACCTTAGGCTAAAATCAATTGATTCTCTTCCTTCCACTTATCAGCACTCCATCTACATTATATGTAGCTTGATAACTCTCTTGAAGGGGTGTAGATGGGGTGTGTTTAAACATGGAATTTTCTATTGGGTCTAAACCATCGATTACACCTTGAGTAAGGAACCTTATTATTGACTCTAATTCTTCAATCTATTTAGCTAGATTTTCTTGGAAGAGTATTTCTTGGAGATTATACACATCACTATGATGAGGACGAGTAGCTTCATTTTCCACTTCATACTCTTGAAAAATACTCTTCTCTTCTTTCTTATCCCATGATTCTACTATTTCATTCCAACCTATGATCTTAGGATTGGAACTCTCTTCTTGAGGATAGGCAACAACTTTATCTTTCTCAAGGTCTTGAGCTGGTTCATGATAGACATTTATCCAACTTGGAATCTTGACATCATTATGAAGGGCTTGAGGAGGTTAAGGGAAATTAGGAAGAGTTTTCACATACATAGGAAGATTTGTTTAAGGATGGACATATTATTTTACAATAGAATTAGGATGATTTTATTCAAAATAGGGCTCACAATCTAAGGAATTGAAAAAAATAGTTTCCATAGAAGGCTATTCTAATGTCCTTTGGTTTTGGATTGCTAGGTGCAAAGGATTAATAATAGGATTAGTTAATGCATTAGATGGGTTAGAAGGTTGAATGATTTTGTTTTGGTGAGCAAGTGCTATTTGATAAAAAATATTTGGTGTATAGGGGGAGGGTTTATTTTGTATAAGAGGAGGATATTTTATGATGGAAGAAGGGATATAAGGCTGACTGCCTTGAGTGAATTGGCTTCTCCACCTTACTAGTTTCTCCCATATAGATTGCATGAGTTTCTCCTTCATGGATTGCATGACTTGAGCTTGATTAAACAAGCATTATTCCTTATATATAATCTCTTACTAATATTTATTTCACTCATTCAACCTATCTATTTCCAACATCTACTTTTCAAACTCTAGTATTATCTCCTTAGCACTCTTGGATTCACTAGGAGAAGGATAATTATGAGGGATACTCGAGGTGATTGCATGAACAACCTGATCCTGATCAAAACTATATGAAGGAACATAAGACCTATACTACTCAACAATAGAATTATACATACAAAATATGATTTATTGATGTACTAGGGCTGCTTGACGAACTGATTTACTGTGGAGTCACCATTGGTGTTGATTAAAATGCCTCCAAAATGCTGATTAATTAAAGAACACACCAAGAAATCTTCAAATCCTTAGACAAATTGTCCCACTGAGTGTGCCAAAAAAATTTGACACTTGAATTGAAACCCTTGAGGAGATGCTCATCTCTCTTCATCCAAGAAGTAAAATAGAATAATCTCTTGTTGTGGGTGACAATTTCATTGAGATGAATCTCTAGATTAGGGGTTAACTCCCCTCGATGCACCTTTAAAGCTCTTTCTAATCTATCAATTGTGTATGAAAATGGTAAAGGAAAACCACTAAGAAAGTGAATGGTGATTCACCAATATTTTGTATCCTCTAAATTGACTAAAACCACCACTTTAAAGACAAAACAAGGTGTTTTCTTGCACATGACTCAAAACTCAGGATCCATTGCTATATCAATATTTCATATCCTGAATTCAAGAAGGTATTTGATTATTAAGAAGGAAATGAATAATCCAAGAAAAGATAAATTCATGAATCATTTCTAAGATATCTCTACATTTAGCAAAGAATACTAGCAAAGACCTATAACAATCTTCTTTTTATAAATTGGTAGACCATCAAGAGTACAAACTAGACTAGACCAATAATGATTCAATCATTACTCAATACTACAACATATGAGAGGAAATTAGACTTTTGTATCTCTTCAAGAGTTCTTTGAGTATAAATCTAGCTAGAGTTTCCCTAATAACTAGTAGTAGATGCAAAATGAGCCAAGAGAATGCATATATATATATATATATATATATATATATATATATATATATATATATATATATATATATATATATATATATATATATATATACATATATATATATATATATATATACATATACATATATATATATATATATATATACATATATATATATATATATATATACATATATACATATATATATATATATATATATATATATATATATATAATATACATATATACATACATACATATATATATATATATGTATGTATGTATGTATATATGTATATATTATATATATATATATATATATATATATATATATATAGCCTTGAGAGGTAGAGCAATCAAAGAAAGTCTAAGGGTCACTAACACATGTGTCATCTCAAGAGAAATATTTACATTTTCATGTGGGAGAGAGGTGTGTGAGTTATGCCATGTCACAACTAAATAGATGCACCTGTTAAAATTCATCACAACATTAGTTACATTTGTCACAACTGAACTAAAGCCTCAGTTACATTTTGTTACAAATGAAACAAAGCCTCAGTTATATTTTGTTATAGCTACAATAAAGCCTCAATTACATTTTTTTACGACTAAAATAAAACCTCAATTGCATTTGCCACTTGTTACATTTATCTCCACTTTTTGGTTCTTGCTAAGTCTTTCTTTTTGAAAATCCAATGGCTAGTCTCCGCAATCTAAAATTGACATGTTGTGGGCTATCACTCCTCAAGCATTTCTTTTAGACAATTTTTTTTGAACCTTTTATTTAGATAAATTATCTATGGATATTCATTTCTATTTATTTCCTTAGAAATTTTGTCGAGTCTTTTCCTTTGGGCTCATTGCTTTTTCATTTCCTTCAGACAAAAAGTTTAAAGAAATTCTTTCCGAGCTCCTATTTAGTCACTTCTCTTCATCCTTTCTTGCAACCTTTTTGAAAGGAACAATGTTCATTTCCTTTGGACAAATTGTTCAAAGGAATTCCTTTTGATTTTATACTAAGTTCCCTCCATAAAAATAAAAGTGACTTTCGGCTTGTTGAAAACATACCTTCAAAAAAATGCAAGTGACCCTTCAAACTTCCTAAAAAGGTCCACTTTCTTGCAAAAACAATATTTCAAACTTTTTAGAGATGAATCTCTTAGTTTTTTTGTCTCTTTCTCTTTAGCCTTCCTATGGATACCCTTTGTGAAAGTGGTCACATACACTTTAGAAGATATAAAATGATCTTTTTAAAATGTATAACTTTAAAATAACCCTTCAAGAATTTTGAAATGGTCTATCTTTTTTCTGAAACAATCCTTCAAATTTATTGAAAAGGTCCCTTCCAAAAGGCAAGTGTCCTTTGGAAGAAATTCAAGTTTCCACTTAGCCTGAAGAGATCCTTCAAAAAAATTGCAACATACCCTTTAGGAAAATGAAAAATCCATTTGGAAAAATTTCAAGGGTCCTTTTAGGCTTGAAGATATCTTGCAAAGAAATTGTAAAGTACCTTTTGGGAAAGTGAAGTGGACCATTTCTTGTCATAAAAATACCCTTGGGGAAAGTTAAACATACCCTTCAAAAAAAGTTGCCTCGAGTAATTTTTTTGAAATAAATTTTTTGAATGAAAGCCCAAAAGAAATAGTCTTAAGGAAAAAAGGCTCAGATAAAAAGTCTGAAAGAATTCGGTAAAGGCTTAGAATAAAAACTCAAAAGAATTCATTGCAAAGGACTTAGCTAAAATACTAAAGAACAAAGCTTTTAAAATGAAAAAACTTGGGTTTTTTATATGTAAAGACTTTAGATTTGTAAAATAACACTTCTTCCAAAAAAAAACTAAGAACTGGACCTGGCTAAAGATATAGACTTGGACAATTTTTTGGAAATAAGTGTGCCCAATTTTGGCCTAAAGGACCAAAATTTGGCCAATAGGAGCATGATATCCATCATGGCATCCAATAAATCAAGGAAAAATGCATGATATAGATCATGGCATTTACAAGCAATCAAAATCAATCAAGAAACAAACACACAAAGCAAGAAGAAAGAAACATACAATAGTGGCTAAGGAGCCAAGCAATCAAAGGACATGGGCACATGTCACTCAAACTAATAAATAATATTAAAAGGCATGTTCAAATGCCATATACACATATAATTGAAATAAGCATGGTTAGCACAAGGGCCACATGCACATAGTAGAGTAAAAATAAAGGACATTGGCAAATGCCCTAAGGCAAACCTACGAATAGACACAAAGGACATTGGAAAATATCATAAAATGCATACAAGGCATGGAACAAGAACTGAGAAAATGCAAACCCATAAAGTTACGCTAAGTAAGAAAGGAAAGCATGTATATACTAGAAAGATAGAATCACATCTAACTAATCAAAGGAAGAGTGAAATTATTCAAGACATTTTTTAGTACAAGGCTAGGTATATGCTAAGAGATGCACAAGTGTTAGATACTAGTGAAATATAAATATATTAATCTATGTAATCTAGGAATTAATTTACATTACCATGATAATTTAGAGTGTGTAGTGTAAGAGTGACATAACCTAGATGGTTTAGTCATGTAGAAGATGCCCCTAGTGGGTATGTATATCGAATGTGTGTCTTGAATGTAGAAGTAGGATGCCCCCTCAATGGGTAGCATGAATCAATCAAGGATCTAGATGTCACTAAAAACACTTAAATAAGATCAAGTGAAGCATGGTAATGTAGATAAAATAACAAACAATAGCATATAATAGAAAATGTAAATCTACCATAGTAGTAGTGATGTAAAATATGGATGATGCATATAATCAAAATGTTTTAAATGTTTTAGATATATTTGAATGTTTTTGGATTTTGAATTTTTGTATTATTTTTTTAATATTTTTGAAATAATCTATGTAGAGGAGAGACTAAGAAGAAAATGATACTAACTAATTAGTCTCAGATGAGACTCCCTATCATGGTGTCCTATATCAAACAAAGGTATCGTGCGTGATCGTGAAGCACAATGGAAAGGCCGAGACTATGATTCTAAAAGTTGTGTGCATTGTAAATGTTCTAAAATATCTAAAGTAGAAATTGACTATGGGGTCCCTCTATAACTATGAGAAGTAGATGCAACTGTAGGGATCTTAGGGAACCATCAAGAAGTAGGATAATCTCTCTAAACATGTGCTCTATGTGTAGACGTATGAGATCTCAATAAAACTACTCTAGGAGTGAATATTATAGCTAGAAGTTGTTTGAAATATTCAATCTATGGAGGTGTATGAACCTTATACACTAGTGATGGATGTCGTAAATGTGTTTAAATTTTTACTTGAGGAAGAACTGTAATTAGTGGGGAAATTGAAATTAGTGAAGAAGCTAGAATTGATGACTGCAAAAGAGATGGATCTAAAGTGGGTAGTGGTAGCTCATATGGAACTCCACTAACTATAATAACCTAATTATCATGAATAAATTTCATTCCTTTTTTAATTTTAGATGGTAGTTATTAATTTTTTTGAATCCATGGGTGATCAAGTAACATATCAAAAACTCCTGCACTAGGAACTATGGTGAAATGTGTGGTCACATGTGTTGGAATAGTCTATAAAGGAAGTAAAATCTCACACAATAAACTCTGTATGTGCCCACTAAATATACTAATAAATGTATCTATCAGAGTGAAATCTTGCTTTGAATAGCCCAAATATTACAATAATGTAATGATGCACATGTTGACACTAGAACCATTATCAACGAGAAAACTGTGAATGGGTTGATTATGAATATGTGCTCTGATAAAGAGTGCATTATAATTTGAATTATCCTCAAAAATTTCTTGATATAAGAAGGATATCAAAGGTCTAATTGGAACCTTTGACTCATACACATCTATCATACCACTTAATTTATGTGACTCAATTGAAGGTGCATGGTATGTAACTAGTAGAGGATGTGCATGATATATGTGGTGAACACCTGATGTGTCCCATTTATTTTGATTACAATGTTATGAAATAGATTTGAGAAGATTTTCAAAGATTTATCCTATGTTGGCTTATCCTATGGAGGCTCAACTAAAGTGTCAAGATTAAGTAGGTTGCTATCTATCAAGTTCTATATCTTATGTCTCAAATTGGTGCATATGTTGCCTAGTGCCCTATGAAAATCACAAAATGCATGCTGATCATATCCCCATGGATGAGGCTTTGCTAGGTCAACTTCTTAAATAGGAGGGAAAGTGATGATGTTACATTCTAATAATTATTATAAAACTCTAACTAGAGAAACTTGTAGATTGGTAAATGCACACCAAGGAGGTGATGATAAAACCACATGATGAGGGGGATCTGAAGCCACATTGACTATTGGTTAATTCTAATTCTTGTTATAATTGACTTTGACCTTATATGGGACTTTGATATTACTCTTGTTTGTTATGTCTGGAATGCTTGTATACTTGAGTTTGCCCATTAAAATGAGTTTCACTTCTCTTTCTTTAATGTATGACACAATTTAGTGAAGGAAGAGAATATTTTGAACATAATAGATTCATGCAATACTGGTAGAAGGCTCTATTTGAAGAGATCTTATAACTCATAATCTTCCATGAAACTAGTCATCGTAGCCAAGATGGTTTTAAATTGAAGCACATAGTCTTTGAGATGTTCATTTGATTTATGTTTTTATTTTGAAATTTGTATATAAGAGACATTATCACAAATGTTGATACTAGAATTTTCTAGGAACATGTCAGATAAAAGATTGAATGCATTGATTGATTGATTTAGTTGACTATAAAACCATTGTAAAGCATAATATTTTTTGCTCTATGGGAATAACTTGGCTAGTAACTAGTCATTTGGCACATAATCCAAGCATGCTACATGAAAAATCTCAAATGTGTCTTTGGTTCACCCTTGCCATCATAAAGAGTAAGATTAGATTGAACAAAACCTTATGGCAAGGGTGTAGAAGCAATGTGATGTGCCAATGGTTTATGTTGAACAACAAAAGAATCCAAAGCCTATGTAGGTCTAGTGTCACCTTGATCAAGATGTAGCACCTTGGATTAAAGAGATATTATCTCTTACACAAGGGCTGACACATTAGGAGATAGGGGTGCACTAGCTGTAACTAGTGGCATAGAGGTAGGTTGGATTGTTGTAGGGGGTTGTTAAGACATAGTTTCCATCGTAGTGTCATTTTCAATTGGTTGTTCTATGGTTTGAGAAGATTGACCATTGTTTATTCTTTTTTTCCCCTCTTTTAATATTTTAAGCATGTCATCTTGCATGTCAAGGTGTTTGGTTAAGAGTTTTTTAATTTCTCTCTTATTAGTTTCATCAAAACTAGTATATTGGGCCATTGTTAAAGTAGGAAAATAATTGGAGAAGTGTTTGAATTTTTTGCAATAATTTATTATAGGACAAGTGATAGAAAAGGAAAATACTAAATATAGGAAATGTAAAATCCTAAAAATAGTTAACTAGAAATTGCATGAAAAGGATACGAAGTGCACAAACATGTAAGGTGATACTTCAAGAATCAATGGGACCTAGTAGATGCAACTAGGGTTTGAACAATGATTATGTGGAAAATTTACTATGAATTTTTGAAATTAAAATTTGAATTTTTGAGTTAAATATGCAATTGAAAAATAAAAAATTTAGTGATTTAATGGGACCTAGTAGATGCAACTAGGGTTTTGGAAAAAGTAGATATTTTTGATTTGTTACTATAAAAATTTCAATTTAAAATTGATTTTTTGATTCTAATATGCCACTAAAAATTCAAAAAATGATTGGAAAATTATTGGGAGTTAGTTGATGCAACTAGGGTTTGAAATAAATTTATTTTAATATTTACTACAAAATTTTAAAATTTGAGAGGAATTTATGATTTTAATATTCATGAAAAAATTCAAAAATTAATGAGAAATATCAGCTAGGAATTTACCCTAGGGTTTTTATGGTTTTTATGCAAAATTCAAAGAAAGTCGGGTTCACCAAATGATTTATTATTTTTGGGAATAATGGATTTTTATTACTATATAATAAAAAAGTCTGAGTAGATAAAATTAGTAAATAATATGCAATAATTAAGCCACTTATTTGTGTAAACAAATTGTATTTTTACCTTTTCTAAAAATAATAATAAGTGAAAGAAAATATGACTTAGCTTATTTTGGGCTATTATGGCTGAGACAGAGTCTAATACTGAAGGAATATGACCATGACATTACCATAAATAGTAATCTAGAGTTCTTTTTTTTATTGGATGGGACTATAAAAAATAGGAAACCCTATTGTCTATCATTATAGTCTTGGTCTTTGCTGCTATTTCCAAACTACTCATACAGATATGGATTTTTTGGGTTTTGTTTGCAACATCTGTGTGAGCCCATGTACCAAATTTTGGATCCTTTATATTAATGAAACTCCTTATATAACTAATTCTTAATGTTCTTGTGTATTTTATGCAATTAAATGAAACTTTAGAAAATAAGAAAAAAGGGTTAGTGTGTAAAAGATACGTTGGACATACTACACACCCTATGTGTGGGCACATTGCCTACATACTAATACTCTAAGGAGGGATCAAGCTATATGTCGTTCTCCCATTAAAGGTCTTGGTGAAATAGTGTGATGAAAATTCAAGTAAATGCAAAATTGGGTGTAATTATAATGACTAAGGACTAGTGTAAAGGTTTAATAAGCTTGAAATACTATTGGATGGATATATGCAGATAATAGGGAAGAGTGTTTGAGTAGTATTGATTGTATTCTTTCTTCTCTCTTGTAAATGAGTTCCAACCATTCTAAATGGAATTTGAATGGCCTTTTATAGGAGGTTTAATTATCATGGGTTAAATAAATTTGCATTAGGATGACATGAAGTAGGATAAGGATCTGGGAGAAAATAATCATTAGAAGCCAAAATGCACTTGGACAACAATGCCAAAAATAGGACACCTTGAGTCTCAATGTTGTAGTCCAGGTTTGATCATTATAGTCTATGGAGAAGGAGACCTAGGGGGATGGATTTTTCATGGAAAGAGTAGCCTAGGTCATCAAGGGTTCAGTCTAGAAGGCTATAGAATACTGGGAAACTATGAAAACATGCCGATGAGGGTCATGAGAGAAAGCATGATGGACCTATGGATTAGGTGTCATTAGCCACAATAAAGTTACCAAATTTCACATTTTAAATGACTACAAGATGCCTACAAAATCTAGTGTTATAAATATGGTTCCAAAGGAGGCAATTACAAGCCCTTCCTCAAATCAAGAACCTTTCACTATCATTAGTAACATAAATGACAAAAAAATTATTGATGTCAAGGTTATGGATTACAAAGAAATAAATTTTTGCATTACATAATTTATGTATCTCTTGGATATAATATTGAACATATAGATCAATCTAATGCATATACAACAATGTTTTGGATCAATTGAGTTAACAATATTGTTTACTTCAAAAGAGTGTCACCTTACTTTCAACATTATTTATCATACAAGTGAATATAATATTATCCTTGGGAGATAATGGTAAAAATAAATAGGGGAAATGATTGATAAAGATAAAGGTTTTATTACATTTGATCATGAAGGCAAACCCATTTCCATTTCAAAATATGGAACATATTTAGAGCAAGAGCAAAAAAATGAAAACATCTCTTCAACTAATATTCACACAAAGACATATAATAGAATAATAGTAGATGCACATGAAAAAGTATATATTATAAAGGAGAAATAAAAAAAGGTAAATATCATAGTATGGGGTAGTTAGTTTTACATATACAAATACAAAAGAGGATAAAAGTGACATATTATATTTTCAGGATCAAGAGGATGATTATGATCATGATGATGATTATGAAAAATATGATTGAAATGACACAACTAATATGCTAGATGAATATGAAAATATAATTTATGGTTAAAAAACACATGACACATTTTTTAATTATTATATATGCACATCTAACACATTTTTCTCAAGGCCAACCATCCATTTATGACTTCTCACAGATTGTCATTATTATCACATGGGTGAGATTATTGGCTAGCTTTTTGCATTTCCAATTTTTATAAAATTTTAAGAAACATTCAACTAATTAAAAAAAAAAAATCAGATTGTACATAGATTATATATTGTTGCATCACATTATTCTATTTTCTTGCATATTCAATACATTAATCAAATATTCAAAGCCCTTGGCTCCCATGGACTTGTCAGCCTCTTGGCCCTTCTATTTCACTTTATAGATCTGATCAATTCAAAATTATGATCAATGTTTCCAAAACATGTCATTTATCTCTTTGATTTCATATTTTTCACTAACAATTTTTCATTTTTCTTCTAGGACAAAATCAACTAGTACAAGACATGATTAACTGCCAATACTGTCCTAGTTGATCGATCTTATCCTTTGCCAGATTTTTCATAGTATAGCCTCAATTATTCTAATTTTCATATTTTTCACTTAATATTACTATGAAAATCAGTAATTTTCATTTGAAATCTCTCTTTTCAAATCTATATTGTTCATACATGTGACATATTTCAACAAGTGTACATTTGATGACATGAAAATGCACAATCAATCCTCTATATACATTTTAAGTATCCTATAGATTCTTCAAGGTAAAATTCACATTGAATGGGGGAATATTACTCATGTTTGGAAATACAATCCTTTCTAGTGCATATCTACCCTTGACACATGTTTTGAACTATTCAAATATTTCTAAATTCTTCTACTTTTGACACCATTCTAGTTTCTACTATTGTTGGTTTCAATATTATGAAAATACAAAAAAATCATATATTTAAAAATGTAAAAACATTTAAAATATTCTAAAACATCCAAAATTAGAACTTTATCATAATTAGAAATTTAGTTTACATATTTGAAATATTATATTTATCTCATGATTAGTATATAGCATATTATTTCATATCACACATGCATTTCAATTGTATTTATAAGTGTTGTGTAGGATATTCAAAAATTTATAATGACTAAGATGTTGAAATTGCCTGTACACACTAGCCTTAATAATTTGGGGGTATATTATTAACAAATGTATTGTGAATATCTCTATCATACATAGTGTACAAGAATATGTTATTTGCTAAGATAAGATTACATTACATACGAATAGTTTAGACTACCTTTCTAATTATATATTTCATTGATGTTATTTAATTTTACATAGTATATTACAATTTTGCTTATCTATTGTGTAGGATATTGGCTTTTGTACAAAAAAAAGGATTGGTGCATCTCTATGAGATCCTATTTATTGTGTGTGACATTTGAACATGTCTATTGGTTTTTTCCCTTGTCCCTATGTTTTGTATGAATTTTGAAAATGTCCCTTGTTTGTGACATTATTCATGTCTATTATGTGTGTAACATTCTACTTTTTGACATTTGAACATGTCCATTGTATATGACCCTTGGCCTTTTTATTAGACATTGTCATCATTGTGCTTGTTGTGTGTGTGCCTGTTGAGTTTGATAAGTGTCATGATCTATATAATGCACTCTTAACATAATTTACTTATTCTAAATTCCAATTATATGAACTTATTTAATACATTATATATTATTTTCCTCATGGGTTACATGCATAATTAAAATCTTACTATGCTAACACACTTTTTCCAAATGATATATTTTTTAATGATGACACATTTACTATGCATATTTTAAGTTAACTTTTATTTTGAAATGAGTGACATTTTAGGATCAATTACTTTAGCTCAAACTATGGGAATTTTAGTGGGATTATCATACATGAGATAAGCCTTGATCAAAGAGCAAAAATCAATTTTGGTACGAGTATAATTTCAAAAGTTGAAAAAATTTACAAAATTTATTTATTGGCACATGTCATAGGGGCATATACCATGAATATGCAAGTTAATATTTTTAGAATCATTGTACAAAGTCACATAGTTTCAAAGTTTCAAACATAATCAATAATGAGCATCTATATATAATTTCAATGGGGCATGATAAAATTTCATGCCACATGCTATAAATTCTATTTTATAGATATAGACTTGGTAGGAAAATGGGTGTACTACATTCTATTTTGATCATACATTAAATAAAAAAAATTAAATTTAATATACAATCAATCTATAGTAGTTGAGTCAGTTTAGGTGCATAGTACATAACTTGGAGATTATTGCACACTCCAACATTATATGTGCACATCCATTTTAGATTTTAACCCATTTCATGTCTTGGAGTTATAAAGATAAACATTGAAAAATTGAGATTTCAACATCCCTCAATGCATGTTATTTTTATTTTAAAAGTTTAAATTCAATTTGGGCTATGATCACCCTCAATTTTATCTAATGGTTTAGCTAAGGAAACATCTTCTCCAAGTGCTTCATGAGAGGCACTAATTCTCCAATACATCAAGAAAACATCATCTTCAAGAAAAGTCACAAATAGAAACATTGTTTTTACACATTAAAACATATTCCTTCCATACTCTTATTTTAAATTCAAAATTTAAAGTTCAAACAACTTTCAAAATTTCAAAATTTAAAGCAATTTTCAAATGTTCAAAATCTTAAGTAAATTCTCAAATTTTAAATTTGAGCTTTTCAAATTTCTATTTTCAAAAGAATGAAGTAACTATTTCATGTGTTTTGTAGGGTTTGACAAAGCATAAGGTGACTTTCACTATTGAATTACTAGCTCAAAGATAAAGTGTGTCTTACACACTAAGGTATAACTTTCCTTTAATCTAGATATTCATTTTTATATTAAAGTGGGTGATGTATCAACCTAAATCTAGTCACAAATACTTGATGACACTAGTTTTACCCTTTTTATCTTTACTTAATTTTTACACTTAACTACTACCTATTTTACCACTTAACCTTATCCTAAGCACAAAATATGACCTATTTTTATCTTCAAACCATCATCTATCACATATATAAATGTTATGATTTCTAGAAACACCATTATGCATCTATATGCCTTAATCTAGATTTAAAACCCAACACTTTAACCTAGGGGAAAACCATGCCTAATAGGGTCAATAATGGTAAATGTTATTGTCCCTATTCAACATTTATGCCCTTATCTTGGCAATGGTCAATTAATAAAATTAAACCCTCCCTTAGTCCATATTCTATGTTTGTAGGATTCATATCTTGACATACTCACCCCCTTTGAATTTATATAGTGGCCCACTCAAGTCACTTATTATTTAATTTGTAAATTTCAATTCAGAGGCTTACTTACACAATTGCACATTGAGTAGAATTTAGTTATTCTTCCCAATTCAAGTTATAATCACCTCAAAGAGTTCTCAACCAAGTCACAATCATGTTTTATGCATCCCTAAGTGAAACATGATCAAGTATTCAAGTCTATTCTAGATGCATCTACAACGTGTTTGGGATAAATTGAGTTAACAATATTGTTTACTTCAAAAGAGTGTCACCTTAATTTCAACATTATTTCTCAAAGAAGTGCATAGAATATTGTCCTTGGGAGATAATGGTAAAAATAAATAGGGGTAATGATTGATGAAGATAAAGGTTGTATTACATTTGATCATGAAGGCAAACCCATTTCCATTTCAAAATATGGAACATATTTAGAGCAAGAGAAAAAAAATGAAAACATATCTTTAGTTAATATTCACATAAAGATATATAGTAGAATAATAGTAGAGGTAGATGACAAAGTATATATTTCAAAGGAGAAATAAAAAAGGTAAACATCATAGTATGGAGTAGTTAGTTTTACATATATAAATACAATATAATTTCAATATCAAGAGGATGATTATGATCATGATGATGATTATGTAAAATATGATTGGAATGACGCAAATAATATGCTAGATGAATATGAAAATATCAATTATGGTTAAAACACACATGATAATTTTTTTAATTATGATATATGCACATTTAGTACATTTTGTTCAAGGCCAACCATCCATTTATGACTTCTCATAGATTGTCATTCTTATCACATGGGTGAGATCATTGGCTAGATCTTTTCATTTCCAAATTTTCTAAAAATTTAAGAAACATTCAACTAATTCAAAAAATAAAAATCAAACTATACATAACTTATTGATTGTTGCATCATATTATTCTATATTCTTGCATATTCAATAGATTAATCAATTATTCAAAGCCCTTGGCTCCCATTGACTTATTGGCTTCTTGGCCCTTCTATTTCACTTTGTAGATCTGATCAATTCAAAATTATGATTAATATTTCCAAGACATGCCATTTATCTCTTTGCTTTCATAATTTGCACTAACATTTTTTACTTTTTCTTCTAGGATAGAATCAACTAGTACAAGACATAATTTATTGCCATTGCTATCTCAGTTGGTTGATACTATCATTTTTTAGATTTTTTCTAGAAATCATAGTTTTAATAGTTATAGCCTTAATTCTTCTAATTTTCATATTTTTTCACTTAGTTTCAGTATGAAAATCAATATTTTTCATTCAAAATATCTCTTTTTCAAAGCTATAGTGTTCATACATGTGACATATTTCAACAAGTATACATTTGATTACATGAAGATGTACAATCAATCCTATATATACATTTTTAGTATCCTAAAGATTTATCAAGGTTAAAATTCACATTCAATGGGGTCATATTACTCATTTTGGCCTATACAATCATTTCTAGTTCATATCTACCATTGACACATGTTGTAAACTATTTAGATATTTCTAAATTATTCTACTTTTTACACCTTGCTTCATTCTAGTTTCTAGTGTTATTGATTTTAATATTATGAAAATACAAAAAATCATATACTATAAATGTAAAAACATTCAAAATATTCTAAAATATTCAAAATTAGACCCTGATCATGACTAGTAATTTAGTTTACATATTTTAGATATGTTATTTATCTCATGATTAGTATATAGCATATTATTTCATATAACACATGCATTTGAATGGTATTTATGAGTGTTGTTTAGGACATGAAAACATTTATAAGGACTAAGATGTTGAACCTACCTCTATCCACTAGGCTTACTAAGTTGGGGGTATATTAATCACATGTGACATTATGCAGGTGTTATCATTCTATGACTTTTATATTATTGAGATTTTACTATTAACAAATGTCTCACTAATATCTCTATCTTACATAGTGTACATGGATATGCTATTTGCTAAGATAAGATCACATTACATATGAATAGTTTAGATTACCTTTCTAATTATATGTTTCATTGATGTTATTTAATTGTACATAGTAGATTACAATTTTGCTTATCTATTGTGTTGTATATTAGTCTTTTTGTTAAAAAAAAATGATTGATAAATATCTATGAGATCGTATTTGTTATGTGTGACATTTGAACATGTTCATTGATTTTTTTCCTTGTCCCTATGTTGTGTGTGAATTTTGAACATCTCCCTTATTTGTGACATTATTCATGTCTATTATGTGTGTAATATTCTACTTTTTTACATTTGAACATGTCTATTGTATATAACACTTGGCCTTTTTATTAGACATTGTTATCATTGTGTTTATTATGTGTGTGATTGTTGAATTTGATAAGTTTCATGATCAATATCATGCATTCCTAATATAATTTACTAATTTTACATTCCAATTCTATGAAATTAATTGATACATTATATATGATTTGCCTAATGGGTTACATACATAATTGAAATCTTACTATGTTAACACACTTTTTCTATATGTTATAGTTTTTAATGATGACATATTTACTATGCATGTTTCAAGTTAACTTTTATTTTGAGATGAGTGAATTTTTAGGATCAATACCTTAGCTCAAAATATGGGAATTTCAGTGGGATTGTCATACATGAGATAAACCTTTCTTAAAGAGCAAAAATCAATTTTGGTACAAGTACAATTTCAAAAGTTGAAAAATTTTACAAAATTTAGTTATTGACATATATCATGAGGGAATATGCCATGAATATGAAAGCTCATATATTTAGAATCAATGCATAAATTCACATAGTTTAAAACATGATTTATAATGAGCATCTACATATAATTTCAATGGGGCATGATACAGTTTCATGACACATTCTACAAATTCTATTTTTATAGCTATAGAATTGGTAGGAGCATGGGTACACTACATTCTATTTTGATCATACATTAAAAAAAAATTAAATTGAATCTAAAATCCATATATAGTGGTTGACTCAGTTTAGGTGCATAATACATAGCTTGGAGATTATTGCACACTCCAACATTATGTGTGCACATCCATTTTAGATTTCAACCCATTTCACGTCTTGCAGTTATAATGATCAACACTAAAAAATCAGGGTTTAAACATCCCTAAATGGGTGTTATTTCTATTCTCAAATTTTAAATTCAAGTTGGGGTATGATCACCTCCAATTTTATCTAATGGTTTAGCTAAGGAACCATCTTCTCCAAGTGCTTCATGTGAGGCACTAATTCTCCAATACTTCAAGAAAGCATCATCATAAAAGAAAGTCACAAATAGAAACATTGGTTTTACACATAAAAATATACTATTTCCATACTATCATTTCAAATTCAAAAGTAAACGTTCAAACAAATTTCAAAATTTCAAAAAAATTTCAAGTGTTCAAAAGTTGAAGCATTGTCAAATTTCAAATTCAAGATTTTCAAATTTCAATTTTAAAAATAATGAAATAAATAATTCACGTGTTTTGTAGGGTTTGACAAAGTGTAAGGTTACTTTCACATTTGAATTACTAGCTCAAATACTAAGTGTGTCTTACATAATAAGGTATAACTTTCATTTAATCTAACTACTCATTTCTATATTAAAATGGGGGATGTAGTAACCTAAATCTAGTCAAAAATACTTAATCATACTAATTTTACCCCTTTTTATCTGTAATTAATTTTTGGACTTAATTAGTACCTATTCTACCACTTCACCCTATCCTAACCACAAGATATGACATATTTTTATCTTCAGACCATCATCTATCTCATATAGAAATGTTATGATTTCTAAAAACATCATTATGCATCTATATGCCTTAATCTAGATCTAAAACCCAACACTTTTACCCTAGTAGACAACCATGCCTCATAGGGTCAATAATGGTAAACGCTATTGTCCCTATCCAAAATTTATGTCCTTATCTTGGAAATGGTCAATTAATAAAATTAAACCCTTCCTTAGTCCATATTCTATGTTTGTAGGATTCATATCTTGACATGGTCACCCACTTTGAATTGATATAGTGGCCCATTCAAGTCACTTATTATTCCATTTGGAAATTTCAATTCAGAGGCTTACTTACACAAGTACACAGTGAGAAAAATTTCATTATTCTTCCCAATTCAATTTCTAAGCATATAAAGTAGTCATCAACCAAATAAAAATCATGTTTTATGAATCCATAAGTAAAACATGATCAAGTATTCATGTCTATTCTAGATGCATTCATATAGTCAAATAAGCATAATTGCATAAAGCACTCTAGGTGGAAAAACTGCATTGAGGTCGATTTCCATCCTTGGATTATTAGATATGTAGGTAGTGTTTACTCATTGTGGGGGCTATTAGGTTCATCTCAACCCAACTACGCTCCTCATTTTCATGCCCTATTATAGATTATAGCTTGGATAAGTTATTCATAGGTCTTTTTCACACTTCCAAATGAAAAATTAATGTACCTAATTCTAATTATCATATGTGATCATGACCTAATTTC
The DNA here is from genome assembly GCA_037957365.1 of Torreya grandis. Classification (NCBI taxonomy): domain Eukaryota; kingdom Viridiplantae; phylum Streptophyta; class Pinopsida; order Cupressales; family Taxaceae; genus Torreya; species Torreya grandis. The sequence goes on along the minus strand of JARHVA010006122.1, from coordinate 14,304 downwards.
CTATTTTATGAAAAAGGACATAATCAGTAAACAAGATCAATATTGCTAAATATTCTTACTCTTATTCAACATTTTTATCCTTCTATAGCCTTATATACAACTTTTAGGTGGTTTCTTGGGTTTTTTCCTATGTTTCTATTTTCCTTTTTTTCCGTTATTCTAATTAACATAGTCCATTAGATGGACAAAAATATATAATTTCATCTTTGATTTACATAGTAGCCTTATTTTCAATCATCTCACTTTATCTATGTTAGTCTTTTAATTTCACTATATTATTTAAAAGTGTGTTTATATAACCCTTATTTATTATATTTAGTATTTCTTCAAATATTAATTCAAATTTAGGTAAAATAAGGTGTAAAGTAAGCAACTCATATCTCTGCATATCAAATATGAAAATTCAAAAACATATCAACATTTAAATTAGTTTATTTTCAACCGTATCTATATTCATAAAACATTTTAAAGTACAAATTCATTTTCAACTATTCATTTCCAACATATTATTCATTTCATTTGTATGTATTAATCAATTTTAAAAATATAAAAAAGATTTTAGTTGTGTATTTCTAGCACTTATTTTTCATCTATATTCATAAAGTTTTGAAATAACAAAAAAATAATTTAACTTTGTTCATTTCAACATTGCATCTTCTTTAATTTTGTTACTAAAAGGTAGTTTATATTTATTTTTTCATTTTGAAATCATTCATTTAATTTCATATCAAACACATTTTAGTTCACCATTATAATTTTCCATTTAAAAAACATTAGTTAGTGAAACTGTATACACAAACATTTTCAAAATCAAGATTAATTTTTAGTTAAGTCAAAACTCAAACACATGCATTTCAAAATCCTTGGATAATTCTCTTAGAAAAAGCATATGCACATAGGATAGGAACATTCCCACATGCAAATGCTCCCATTCCAATGGAAAATATAGAAAGATACATTCACTCTAAGGTCTGACTGTAAGTCTTTCACTCAAATCCACTTTCAAATTTGATGATTAGTTGATTTGAAGCTTTAAACATATAAACCATAATATTGGAAGCAAAAATAGGTATCAAAATACATTTATTAGCCCACCAATAAGTAAAATTCCACATTTTATTTGTCTCTTCATCCTTAGTTCAAACTTTATCCTATTTTATTTGCTTCTGTAAATAACATTGCTAAGATGAGACCAAACTGATCAAGTCCATCGAATACCATGAGTAATTAAAATTTATTTATAACCATTTAAAGTGAGAAGAATTAATCAAGATTAATTTAACTTACTTATCTTAGAATCATGATATTATATGGCCTTTGTCACTAGATATTTTTTTACCCTAAATGAACACTTTGAAGTACCCAAACAATATCGATACAAATAAGCCCACCCATTAAGATGTATAGTTCATAATCCTAATAGGGTAAATCATCTAATTCAAAAAAATCATCCCTTTCAATGAGTTCATACTATTAAATAGGATATTGAACCCATATTTCCTTTTGTTTTTTAGCCAAACCCTGGGAAGTTAAGTGCACAAGTTCTAGACACTCAAATTAATCATTAAGTTCTTAAAAATGTTTAATCTTGACATCCTTACCTTGGTTTGCCTATTAATCACTCTGTTAACTTGAAATATCTATGAGAGCCTTCACTATTATACTCACTATCTTGAAATTACTAAAAAACATCATTTAGAAATCCCTATTATGATTACATACTCATATTAGCTAAATCCCAATAGTCTCAATATTTCTAGGATAGGACTGCACTTAGTCAAATAGGGATGTAGCATGGTTTTGTCCATTATTAAAACCTTATACCCTATGATCCAAGGGTTAATTTTAAAATTTAAGATATTTCACATTGTACTCGCCCTCGACACTTTTAATAAGGTCGCTTAAGGAAATATTATAAATTTGTCACTATATAAGAACATCAATTTCACTCAAAACACATCAAGCAATCACTTGGAAATTATACTGCACATTGAGAAAAGGGGCACTAATATTTCCAATTCAAGTTCTAATATATTCTAACACTCATATGCCAAGTCTAAATAAATTTTATTACAAGTCAAGGAAATTCATTTTCAAGCATTAAAATTAATTTACTAGTTTCATCCATATATCAAATATCAATAATCATACACACTATAAGAGAGATAACTACATTGATCTGAGTTCCTTTTGGTCTATGTAGGTACTAATCAGATTACATTGGGTTTATTAAGGATATATCAAATATTATCCTTTATCTATTCGACCCTTTGTCTTTGATCTCTCTTTAGTTTATTGTTATAGGTAATTTTCCATGTAAAATCAACATCCACACATAGTTGATAGACCCTCTTAGATTTCCACAAGTACCCATATATAACAATCAATCATAATGTCAACATAGATGCAACCATAGTCAATAGATAAATTTGTAGTTCACCCTTATCCACCTATATGACCCCATCCTAGTACATCATAGAGTTTTATTTTCATATGTGACATATTTCATAGGTTCTCCTAGTCAGCTATATATCAATGATTCATCCTACATAGTTAGAATAAATTAGATCCACGATATGTTTGTACATTTCAATAAAAGTTATTATTTATAAAATATTTTCTTTTTTGATATTTTTCATTTAGTTTCTATATATTTTATAACTTAAATTAATATTAAATCATTTATTAGTTTATTACATTTCATTATTAAATCAAAATTCCATTGAACATCTTGGTGAACCCATACCTTTTTAGAACAATGCTTGTTATTTACTTAATTTTTATCTTAGGATTTTATACAAATTTATGTAAATTTCTAACACTGAAATAAATAACCTTCAACCTTGAATATTAATATAATACCACAAGTCAATCATATTCGACCTTAGATCTCAATTTGACACTAAATAAATTGTCTTATCACCTCAAATAAATACTTAACATTGAAGCATTTATCTTTGACCTATGGTTGAAATTTTTTTGAGCTCCATACATAAAAATATTTCATTCTTTTCTCTTTATTTTATATTGATTGCTACTTGTTTTTAACAATTGTGTTTTGATAGTTATAAAACTACTTAGTGGCTATTGTTATGAGCTAAGTGGTATCTATTTTATGGACATTGTGGTGTGATGGTTACTACCCTAATACTCAAGCTATTATACATCAATTCACATAGATTTTATTTTATTTGTACCTCATAGTATATTGGAAATTCCTAGGGTCCTTTGTCTAGACCATAGGAAGCTTCTTTAGCCATTTGATTTTTGGTGCACATGAGAGAAGTGTATCACCTAGGGAATTTAATCTCATATTACCCTCAAAGATGTGATAATGGGATAAAATCAAGGTTTATCCTTTATTTTAGTGCTCTAAAATATTGGGTTAACACTAGTCTACTAACGAGCATGTATATTTGAGAGTCCACACAATCATTCAAACCCTTGTCTAGATCAACCTTTTTACCTTTGTTTTTTCTTGTGTTGTATTTATAAGATGGTCAATGATGAGTGTCTCTTTTATATTTTGTACATGATTATAAAATTCACTGTTACATCTTGTATTCCATTTAAACTTGTTATTCATTGTTTTAGGGCATGGATTAAATATAAATCAAACCAAGAGGATAAAATCTATAATATTGATTTTCAAGCACTTTTTAATTTTTATTATTATAATATTTAATCCTATAATAATTTTCCTAGAAGAATACCATCATCCATATATAGTTTTTTCACCATTTGGGGGCAAGAGTGTATGAAAATGGCATACAATATTGAAAGAAGTGGTCTTGTGTATAAAGAAGAGTCTACTTGTGGACAAAGTCAAGTCAGGACATCTCCTAAGATCATACCTAATCTTAATATCTATGATAATAAATACAATCTAATTTACTTTCTATATTAACTAGATTCCAAAGATAATGTGCACAATCTTTTATTTTTCCTCTTCATTGATCTCAACCTACTTATATTCATCAATATATTCCAATTATTCAACAATAATCATATTATATTTCAATGTGCATGTTGTTAAAATTAAAAAGGGGAAGAAACCCTTACCTACCCAACCCACCACTATTAATCATAATTTTCATCCTCTACCTGCTCCACCTTCTTCAAGGCAATTTTATCAACCCAAGGGGTATGATTTCATTGATCAGTTGTTTAATACTCTGACCAATATCTCTATTTTATAACTATTAAGGAAAGAACCAACTTACAGTGATATTTTATATGCCATGTTGTGAGATAACACACTTCCCAAGGATACAAAACCAACTTAGTTATTAGATTAAATAAAATACAGAGAGAAAATGAGATTGAAAATAGCAGAGCACTTGTTCAACGTTCAACCAAGCATGAAGGCCTATTAAATAGGCAAACAAATGAAATACCCGTGAAGCATGAGACGGGTATAATAAAACTAACCTATGTCGGCTTGCAGGAAATAACAAAGGCCAAATAAACAACTAACCTCTTAACTAAAGTGGTTAAGGAAACTAACCAAAATAAATTACCTTAGTAAATAACCTAAGGTAAATACAATAATATGCTAACACCCTCCCTTAATGACTAAACCAGAAACAAGACCAAGTTTATCTCTAAACTTTATGAACTTGTCTGTACCAAGTGGTTTGGTCATTATATCAGCTGGTTGCTCTACAGTGGGGCAGTAGAAGAGACTGATGTCTTCATTTGTAACCAACTGTCGGATGTAATGATGGTGAACCTCAATGTGTTTGGTCCTAGCATGAAATACTGGATTCTTCACCATCTTCAAAACACTTTGGTTGTCACAAAAAATTGGAGTAGGCTTTGATGACTCAAACTGAAGATCCTCCAAAATTTTCTTTATCCACATGGTTTCACAACCTGCACCAACCACAGATTTATACTCTGCTTCTGTTGAAGATAATGCTACTGTAGTTTGTAGTTTACTCTGCCATGAGAAAACTCCTGAACCAAAAGTGAAAACATACCCTGTTGTAGATTTTCTTGAATCAACTGAACCTACCCAATCAGAATCAGAATATCCTAAAAGTTAAAAATCTACAGACTTCTTATATAGTATGCCAAAGTCAAGAGTACCTTTGACATATCTTAATACTCATTTTGCAGCTAACCAATGGACTTCCTATGGTTTAGACATGAAGCGAGATATAAAACTCACTGCAAAACAAATATCCGGTCTAGTGGTAGTGAGGTAAATGAGACTACCCACTAGCTGCTGATACACTGTTTCATTGACCGGAGATGAATCAGTGTTTGTTGAAATTTTAGCTCCTGTTTCCATAGGTGTGTGAGTTGGATTACAATCCATCATTCTAAACCTTTCTAGTAATGAACTGGCATACTTATTCTGTGACACAAATATAGTATTACCACTTTGCCAAAACTCAACACCTAAACAGTATTTCAGTAGTCCCAAGTCTGTCATGTCAAAAGTACAACAAACATCAGCTTTCATTTGATGAATGAGACTAGTACTACTCCCAGTGATGGCTATATCATCAACATATATAATGGGAATCAAGATATCATCACCAGACACCTTTACATAGAGATTTGGTTCTGAGTTACACCTTTTGAAACCTGACTCCCTAAGATATGAGTCTATTTTTGTATACCAAGCTCGAGGAGCCTGCTTAAGTCCATACAAGGACTTGATCAACCTGCAAACAAGATGTTCCTTACCAGGAACCTGAAAACCCTATGGCTGAACCATGTAGACTTCCTCCTCTAGATCTCCATTCAAGAAAGCACTCTTTACATCCATTTGGTGCACCTACCATCCAAACTGAGCAGCAATAGAAATAATCAAATGAAAAGTTACCATCTTGGTGGTTGGAGCAAAAGTCTCCTCATAATCAACCCCTTCCTCTTGTGCATAACCTTTTGCAACAAGTCTGGCTTTGTGTTTGTCCAAGGAACTATCTACTTTGTATTTTACCTTATAAATCCACTTACAACCAATGGATTCTTCCCTGGTGGTAGTTCCATCAACTTCCAAGTATTATTTTTCATCAAGGAATCATATTCCAATTGCATAGCTAATTCCCACTCAGACTTCCCTTTGGCCTCTAAAAAATAATTAGGCTCAAATACTTGTGAAACATCAGTTGTTAGAGCAAGATTAACATGCTCACCTCTATTACCAAACTACTTTCCCGATCTCAGTCTTCTACCTTCCACACCTTGTGGCAAGTCTCCTTCTTTTAGTGCTTCAATTGTGGTAGTATACCACTTTGGCTTCTTTGGTTGTGATGTTGGAACCTCACAATGACCTGTATCAATTCCCTCCCTGGAATGTGATTCCACTGATGAAAAAGAATCCTGCTCATTTTTCACATTATAACTAATAATGGAATCATTAGATAACAATGACTCAATATCTAAAACTTGACCAGTTGCTGTGAAGTATGGCATTTGTTCATTTACTATGACATCTCTATTTACCACAACTTTGTTATTAGAAACATCAAGTAATCTGTAGGCCTTTGACTGATCACTCTATCCAACAAACATGTATGTTTTGCTTTTTGCATCCAAATTTTTTCTCTTTTGACTAGGAATAACTGCAAAAGCTACACAACCAAAAATTCTGAAATCACTTACATCTGGAGTTCGACCTGACCAAGCCTCCTCTGGAGTCAAATTCTCCAAAGCTTTTGTAGGACTTTTGTTGAGGATGTATACTGATGTATTCACTGCCTCTGCCCAATACCTGTATGGGACATTTCTGCTTTGGACCATACAGCGAGCCATGTCCATCACCGTCTTATTACGCCTTTCCACAACTCCATTTTGTTGTGGAGTGTAAGGTGTAGTGTATTGTCTGTGTATGCCTTCAGTGGCACAAAAATCCTTGAACTGTTTTGAGATGAACTCACCCCCATTATCCGTTCTAAGAGATTTCACTGGCCGTCCTGCCTATTTTTCAACCATATCTTTCCAAGTAAGAAAGTTAGAAAAACAATCAGATTTCTTTACTAGAAAGTATACCCACCTTTTCCTAGAGAAATCATCAACCAGTAACAGGAAATAACGGGCACCAGAAGGGGTAGGTGTCTGCATTGGACCATGCAAATCCGCATGTACCAAATCCAATACTCCATTTGCTCTCAAAGCTTTACCAACATCAAATGAATGTCTAACTTGCTTCCCCAACTGACATCCAGTACATACATGATGACTATGCCGAATAGAAGGAATCCCCTTAGCCATCTTAGTCTTACTCAATGTAGTCAAATACTGAAAATTCAAATGCCCATACCTTTCATGCCATAGTGAACTTGTGCTATCAACTGTTGCAAGTGCACTTTCTTTTGCTTTGATTGGATCTGCAAGCTTATACAATCCTTTCTCACCGATCCCAACAACAATAATCTTGTTATCTTTAGTGGTGACTAAACATTGTTGTTCTTGAAATTTTACAACAAAATTAGATTTTGAGGTGATCTCACTGATTGAAAGAAGATTTTTGTTCATATCTGGTACATACCTAACATTCTTGAATGTATAATTTACTGTACCATTAAAACTTATATGAACATTACCAAATCCTTTCACAAAATATGTTGTACCATCTCCTAAAGATACAGATTCATTACTACTGTTATCTTGAACAAAATCCACATACCAGTCCTTATGGCATGTATAATGGCGAGATGCCCTTGAATCAAAGTACCAAGCTCGATCCACCATAGAATTACCACTGGAAGCCATGAAAGCAAAATCTAGTGATTCCTCGCCTTCACCTTCAGCTACATTCACATGATGAGCTTTCTTTCTGGGGTTAGCCATATCCTATTGTCTTTTCCTACAATATTTTTTAAGGTGACCAGGTTTCTTACAATAAAAACATTTCCATTTAGATCTCTTATTACCACTTACTTGTGAAGATTCTGATGGATAGCTATTTTTACCAGACTGCTTACACTTTTCCTTGATAAAGAATGCATTCTCTATGGAAATGGATGTAGACAACACTGCCTACTCCTGTCGTCTCTCCTTTTGCAATAGCAATGTAGACAATGTTTCAAAATCCAAAGTCTGCATCTCAGCAATCATGTGCAAGGACTCCACAAATGACTCAAATGATGGTGGAAGATTTTGCATAACAAGAGCAATCAAATCTTGCTCATCAACAGGTTTCTACACTGCTTTCAACTAGTCACTGATGTCCTTGATCTGCAATAAAAACTCAAAAATGGAGCCACCTTCCTACATCTTAGTGGAAAACAATAAATTCTTCAAATACAACACTCTACTGGCTTCAGAAGCCTAATATTTTGAAGATAAATTTTTCCATAAATTTGATGCTATAGTCGCATTTCTGACCTCTAAGATTAGATTATCTGCTACTGACAATTTTAACAACATGAGAGCTTCACGATGATGTTTATCATAGTCATTGGTAGCAGTGGGAGGCCTTTGCTCTTTACCGAGCACTATTTGATCAATATTCAGATATTCACATATTGTCAAAACCTTGTGACTCCACAAACTAAAGTTCTTACCAGTAAATTTTTGAGAATCTGGTAGTAACAGGTGTTGAATACTAGCCATTTTACCTAGTTTTTCACGAAAATGATAAAATCGAAAAAACTATGACTTTAAAAAAAAAAAAAAAAAATCCTTCTACACACTGATTCTATATTGACACTGAACAACCTTATCCGTTTTCAGCAACAAACTCAATATCGTTTGCAAGATCACAAAAAATCTACCACTGAAACAATTAAATCGGGAAAACTACAATTCCGATTTAAAAAATTCTTTCTCCATTGACATTCAGATAAAAAACCCAGAAAACGGTAAAAATTTTAGCTTTTCAGACGCTTCTGTGATTATTAGTCAGCGGTAGGTCCCCAATAACCCTTATTGGCTAAAGTTTTGATTTATTTCAATTAAAAAAATAAAAATAATTGAAATATTTAAAACTTTAGGCTAAAAATTTTATAAAAAAATTCAGCCAATCAGAAAATTGGCCTACCTCTGAAACTTCAGGGGAAGATTCTGAGCCCGTTTCTCAACCAAATTGCAAACCGTTTTCACCAGTGTCTTAGTTTTGATTTAACTTGCAATTTAGACTTTTGTTTCACTGAAAAAGATGAAGAAATGAGTTTTTCTGATTTTGCCGAATCCGTACGGTGCCCAGCAACACAGATAAATTCAACAGAGGCTTCTGAGCCTCTAAAACAGCTTGTTTTTGCTTCCTTTTGGTCTTATTTAGCCTTCTGATGCTTCCTAGCAATTTTCAGACCTTCTGGTTGAGTTTTCCAAATTTTGTGATGCTTTCTCTCTCCTCGGCTCTCCACTGGGTGCCTGAAGCTCCTCCCTGGCAAGACACCGACCTCTCTCTGGCTTCCACAAACCTTCACTCAGGTTCTACAAACCATAGGCTCTGATACCATATTAGATTAAATAAAATACAGAGAAAAAATGAGATTGAGAATAGCAGAGCACACATTCTACGTTCAACTAAGCATGAAGGCCTATTAAATAGGCAAACAAATGAAATACCCGTGAAGCATGAGACGGGTATAATAAAACTAACCTATGTCGGCTTGCATGAAATAACAAAGGCCGAATAAACAACTAACCTCTTAACTAAAGTGGTTAAGGAAACTAACCAAAATAAATTACCTTAGTAAATAACCTAAGGTAAATACAATAATATGCTAACATTAGTTTGCTTCTATCATGAATACCTTCAATGATATTGATAGTATTGTTACTTTTGATAAGGAAGTTAAACCTCCCAAACATATCATAGATAAAGTTCTTCCATTATTTTTTCAAATTCAAATACATTGGAGCTATTCAAACATGCATGATTAAACAATGGTTTTGGGATAAATATTTGCATCTTTGATTTCATACATAAAATAGGATTAAATAAGGATAATATTCAAAACTTTGAGTAAACTATATAAGGCTTTGAAAACACTCCAAGACAAATATTGGGAACTATCACATTAGATTTATAATGAGGACCTCAAACGATATCTAGTATTTTTCAAATCATACCCAATCAATTAAAATATAATTTAATCTTAGGATAGCCTTGAGTTCATGTAATGGAAGCTATACCTTTTATATTTGATTTATGCATCAAATTTTTACATGATACACATGATTAAACAACCCCAGTCAATGATGCACCTTTTTGATATTTTAAAATGACACAATCACAATTCGATAAGGTATCTATCATACCACCTAAAAAACCAATTAAAATGGATGAAATGCATACTTATTGAGTAGCTGAATTAAGTAACGTAATTGATATTCAATAGGTTACTAAAATTACTAAGAAAATATAAGAGCTTCTCATAGAAGTGTACAAAAAGTGAAAATTTATGCACAAATAAAAGATCCATCAAGGAAGATATACAAAAAGTATTAATCCCCATAAAATTAGTAGATCCTATTCATGAACTACCATTATTGTTCAATTCATTAAATTATTGTATAATTAAGGATTAATTTAACAGTGATGATGAGGATAAAAAATATCTCACATATGATCAATTGTGAAGTTAAATTTCAATCTCATTGATGAATATTACTACTTATCTCATTATTTATTTACATCAATTAGAGTGGTTGAATATAGAGATATTCATTTCTTACAAAATAAAGGTAAAACACCCATTTTTAATCAACATGATTGACAAAATACTTCAAAAAGTTGTAATACTATATCATTTGTTATATCACAACCTCATTTGACTTAGATACTTCCCCTAATACAATGACCACATATCCCAAGGAAAATATACAAAGGTAAAAATTAAAGACTCAACTAAATTAACATTCAGAGGTATATTTACCAAAGCAAGAACAAAGTATTTTAAAAAATATGTTTATTAATAAATGCATTTCAAAGAAATATTCAATATATAAGGTAACTACTACAAACATGGTTATAAAATAAGAAACAAACCAACATTATTCCTATCTTGGGCCTCTCACTAAACCACTTATGGATGGTAATCAATGTAATAATGTTGTGGTTACTCACTTACACAAAGAAAATATATGCATCCTATCTCTCCTAAGATATCTTGGATATGATACCCAACATCTCAATAAAACTACATAACCAAATCATTGTAAAGGCTCTATCAAATTACCAATCTCTCTTGGTCCTAAATCATGTTAAACACTATTTAACATTGATCCTACTTTATAGCAATACATTGCCATCCCTGGAAGAACATGGAAAATATTTATGGGATCTATATGTAGTAATAGTTATGATTTTTCCACATTTTAGAAATATAGTACAATGATCACCATTTCTAAGGAGGACTTAATTACCACATAAGAGCACATAACTTGGCATATTCCAACAAGTACATATGATGGAGTTATGACTTAAATTCATCATACAACACATACAATTCAATATAATGGATCAAATAGTGCTACACCCTTACAACCTATTCTAATTGGTGACTTATCACAAAATGAAGTAGGTAGATATAATTTTTGATACAAATCCATGAGAATATTCCTATAATAAATTTATTTGTTAAACTACATATATATTTTACTTTGTAAATAGTTTATTTTATTTTATTTCATTGTTACTTATTCTATCCCTTATCAAAGCATTCCTCAAATATCTTGGCTTTGTTTTCATTTTGAGCACTTGCCTTATTAATTTTTAAAATGGATTAGAACAATCCAAAACAAAAAAATTAAAATGATTTGAATTCAAACTTTTTTATGACAACAATCTTGCTTATTATGGAATATATATCATGATATAGCTTCCTTTGACCTTACATGAGCACATCTATCTACTCCTAAATTACCCATGAGCACACATAGGCTCTTTCCCATTCGGGACTTGTACATTCTTATCTATACAAATCATTTGTATTCCATTTACATGACTCCTTTATACATACATTATGGGAATATTGCTTGCCTTCCTTTTTATCATACTATACTTTAACACTTTATTGTGGATTATTTGAATCCCTCCCTTTTATTTTATTTTCAAAGCCTTTCTTCTTGGCACTTTTCAAATCTTTTAATTTCAAATATTTCAAAAAAATAGAAAAAATTAAAATATGGAAAAAATTAAAAAAATATATATTTTGAAAATTCCAAAATAAAACTTATATTTCAAAATAACAAAAAAATCAAAATATTTAAAAAAATTCAAAAATTAGTATCTTAAAGGCATTTTCGAAAGTTACTAGTTCACTTCTTTACATATGTTATCTATCTCATGTTAAGTAGATCACATCTTCCATTTATCTTTTAATAAACATTTATTTTAATGAGGCATGTGAGTGTGGTATAAGACATACTATTACATGGTCTTTTGATGTCTAGCTTCCATTTTTACCCTTTACCCTTGCTAAGCTAGGGGTATCTCTTTGTTCTCCATGAACAATTTAACATGTTGTATCTATCCACAATTTTTATACCATGTTGATATATATATATAAATATATATATATATATATATATATATATATATATATATATATATATCATACAAATTTTTTGCTAATCACTCACACTTTACATTATGTCAAATGGATATGTTATATACTAATAATGACATTGATACATATGGTTGATATAGACTACATTCATTTTTTCTATGCTTATTCTCAAATTATATCTTTATTACATGATAAGTTAGGATGTGCCTACTTATTGTGTGTGTCCTTAGCCTTGTGTGTGTAATATATACATTTTCATGCTTGTATGGAATCATTATGCCATTGGAATATGGACTTTGGCTTTTTTTTTTAAATCTTTTTGACATTTACATCTCCCTTGTATGTGGCATTTGGGCCTTATGTTGACATAATATGCAAATTGTGTGACATTACTTGTGTGTTCATTAATTGTTAATATGGTTCCATGATTGATATAATGCATTAATTATATTTCCTAGTTTTACTATTGTTCCATGATACATATCATACACATGATGCTTATGTTCCTCAATGTTTTATCTATCTAACACATATTTCATATTAAATTCAATACTATATATTCAATAATATGATACAATACAATTAAAATGTTCAAAATTATATTACATGATTACATATTTCACATATGATTTACTTTGAGATCAGTGACTTGTAGGCCACACCCCTCATCTCAAAAGGAGGGCATCACAAAGGGATTGCCTTGAAATTCAAGCCTCTCGAGCAAAAAAATTCAGATTTAGAACATAAAAAAATAATATTTTAATATTGTTCAATATTTTTAGATTATGGGGGCATATGCCAAGTATGTGCACCCATTCCTATAATTACAAATGATAGGTTTCAAGTACTTAATAAAACTAGTTGGAATTCTATATCAATATAATACATTATAGGGGGTATGGTATTCATTCATGTTTAGGTTACTACATTACCAATTTCAAATTTGAAAAGTTTCAAAGTTTAAAAGTTTAAAAAGTGCAAAGCTTCAACTAGAATCTAGATCCATTTGTAATAGTGTGATTCACCTTAATTTTTCAAGTGGGCCACATTACAGTTTAGTGAAATTCAATGAATATAGTTTCTCTTTAGAAAGCCACATTTTGTGATTCCACCCCTTCTTATACTTTGTTTGATTCTATTGACACTCAATATCTATGGTTTTCAAATAATGAACCACATTTTGTGGTTCCATCTTTAAATTATTCTAAAAGAGTACTCTATAAAATTTGGAGCATACAATATTTATAACCCAAGGAATTTCACTAGTTTCCAAATTGAGACTTGATCACTCTTAATTTGCCATAGGTTCAACATTTCTGCAAATGCCTCAACAAGGGGGCATACATGCATTTATCCATTTTCAAGTTATAGGGAAATTATATTACATACTATTTTATAATTCTTTCCTTGATCTCTTTTTAAATTTCAATTTTCAAATTTCCATTTCTCAATTTCTAAATATGAATAATAACTATTTTTAGTGTCATTATTGTAGGGTTTGTATTGAGACATATTACACAATAAATTTTACATCAAAAGATAAAGTGTGCATACACAATTATGTTTGCATTTGCTTTACTCTAATAATTTCACTTCATTACATCACTAGAATAAGTCAGGGGATAATGTAGACACTCAAATTTAACCATTAAGTGTTTAAAACTATTTAATCTTGATATCCTTATCTTACTTGACCTAGTTTCCATTACATTAGCTTGAAATATCTATGATATCCTTCACAAATCTACTTATTATATTGAAATATTAATAAAACTGAGAAGGTGCATTTATAATAAATATAATAAATGTACACATAAAATGAGACTTA